>PVJC01042606.1:0-14869 GCA_004026665.1 Murina feae
AGGCCACCAACCCCCTGCCACCTCTTACCCGCTCCCTGGCCCGCCACCTTGCTTTCCCACTTCCTGGTGCCTTGGTGCCACTTCCAACTGCCAGCATAGGCAGGCAGTTGCAACAGAACCCTTTGGTTTGGTCTAGTTCTGTGGCTGTTGGCCTCCATCTTGGCTGGGTTAATTTGCATACAGCCGCTCTGATTGGTTGTTGGCCTCCATCTTGTCTGGGTTAATTTGTATACAGCCACTCTGATTGGCTGGTGGTAACGGTCACATTTGCATGTTTTGCTTTTATTATAGAAGACCAGAGGCCCAGTACATGACATTCATGTGCTGGGGGAGGGTCCCTCAGCCTGACCTGCACCCTCTCCAATCTGGGAGTCCTCAGGGGAGCCCTCTCCAATCTGGGAGTTTCTGTCTGTCTTTGCAATCATATGAGCGAATTCTCTGAGACCCCAACTCAGTTTGGTTTGTTGCTCACAGAATAATAGAGGCTTTCTTTTTTCTTTGCTTCATTGGTGGAGATTTCCTGGAAGTTTTAGGATATCTTCCCTTTAATTTTTCCTAGACACTCTGATTTTACTTATGTCTCTCACCTTTGCTTTCCCTTCATCCCCCACTGCAACAGTAACTTGCTCCACAGTCACTTTGCTCTAGTGTCTAGGAGATCTGTCTGCCACCAGAACTGATTCCCAGCATTCCTGGTGCTCCCCACGCCCTGGGCTTCCACTTCTGGTCATGGGGCTGCCACCAAAACTATTCCCAGAATTCCTGGTGCTCCCTGCTCTCTTGGTTTTCCCTTCTTGCTCTGTCTCCATTCCATGGCCTGCCACTCTGCCAAGTCCTCCAAGCCTCCAGCTCTCCCTCTCTGCTCTCCGTCTGGCAGCTTGGGGAGCCAATTTCCCCAAGCTGCTCAACTCTCTGCTGGCTCTCCCACTCTGCTCTCCACCCAGTGCTTATGTATGCAAATTAGCCCATCTTTGTTGGGTTAATTTGCTTACTCACTCCTGATTGGCTGGTGAGTGTAGCAGAGGGACAGTCAATTTACATGTTTCTCTTTTATTATATAGGATAATTGTAGATCCTTGGTATAGTATAGACCAGTTTGAGCATGGGAAAGAGACTACTCTAATCCAATACCATCCTTAGGGATGATGTGAGGCCATTCATCAGTATTAGATGGGTATATCTGTATTATGCTTTTAGTGGAACTACCATTAAAACATTATTTTCCATCTCTTCCACAACTATATAAATGATTGCCATTGAGGTTTTTTTTAATGTCAACAGTCTCTCCCGACCTTGTCCAATATCTCTCTTCTGCAAAACATAAGGCCATTTTGACATTTTCAATGAATTGCAGTTCATACTTATTAATTCATAGTAACCACACCTTCCTTTTCTTAAACCTGGGTATTAGCAAAAAGGCAAATGGAAGCATTTTAAGTGGCTTTGCCAGTCAAATATACTTACAAGTCTGTGAAAAACTATTATTTAGAAGCTGCTCATATTTGCCCAGGAATGTAGTTTGGATGACACATTATTGCTTTGTGAGAGCAATAATGGGTGAAAGGCCAAGTGTGAGGTATGCATCTCCTTCCATCCTTGCCTGGGAGCTGACAGATTCCCAGCTATACATCAGAGCAGTGTAGGTAATGGGGGGCAGACTTCTCATTCAGTGCTTCAGCTAATTGAGACAGGTATTGGCCTTCACTTCCATGACTTTCCCACATCAGGGACCATGTGACCTTTTCCTCTTCTTCCTGTACCCTCTGACTGTGAGTTTGGGATGCCAAAACATAAAGTGGACAGCTTTGCAATTCCCTTTATGCCACCATATCAGGACTATAAAAGCCTGATGGCTCTAGGCTTTAAACTTCAAACAGGAGCTTCAAAGCAATAGTTCTTTTTTGGAGGGTCAGAGCCCTGGGTTCCTTAAAGGTGCTGAATAAGTTATAATTATTATCACTATAAAACATTAAGCAAGATTTTCTTAGGGGGTAATTATGCCTTAGGAAAATTTAGAAGGTCAATTAACTCAGGTTTCTAAGATAAATACCTATTTCAGAAGACCATGGAGGCAGATCCTAATGGCTTTAAAGAGTTCAGACTCTTCGGGTGATACTTTACTTTGAATCTGCCTTTTTGAATCCTATAGTTCAATGCTCAAATGCTTTCAGGGATTGCAGGCCTTGACTAACTCTAGACTGGTAGATCTGTATCTCCAGAAAATAAAAATTAAAAAAAGTTTTAAATCATCTGCCCAGCTTGGCTGTAAGCATCAAGAGGGCAGTGAACATACCAGTCTTTTCCATGAACTTTTCCTCAGTGCTTAGCACCATTTCTGAAACATAGTAATTCCTTGATGAATATGCTTATACATTGCTTATTGGCTTTAAATTAAACCTAAAAACCTTTAAAAATCTTTAAATGAAAAATATTTGTTAAGATTAATGGGAAAAGTTATGCTGCACCCTATCCCAACCTGAGATACTTAAATAATTTCTTACAGTTAGGAAAATATTTCAACTGAACAATGAAAATAGGCATTTATAAAGTAATACAAGCACTTGAATGTAAGTGAAATATAATAAAAGCTTATTACACTTGAAAAAGGCAGAAGAAAAGTCTTGAGAATGGGTGGGGGTTACAAAGGAAGTATTTCTTCATAAGGTAGATTTTTCTTTCTGTCCAGTTTCACCCACTAGTTTTTCAACCTTTTGGGAGATTATGGTTATTTTGCATTCAAACTGTCTATAAAAATATTATAGTACTGAAAACCACTTACAAGTCAAAATAAAGGCTCATTTAAAAGAGGAGTTTGAAACACGTGGAAATATTACATGCACTGGCTGGCTTGAATATCTATAAACAATTTCTGTTACTGGTATATGAACTTAAAGCAAAACATTTGTATTCATTCCAATAAATTACACAATTCAAATATGTTCCATATGGTTTTCTCTGACTAGGAAACTATTTTTTTGAGTAAATTGTGGAATGCATCTTTTTCTGAAAGGGTAGTGTTGATATATTATTGCTTTAGTGTATTTACTTAGTGCTTTTTGGGGTGAAAACAGAAAAAAATAATGATCTCAAAAGTGGAGTAATTTTCTAAGAACTCTTAGGAAGACAACTATTAACTGACAGTCACTGTGTGAAATAAGTATGTTTTGATGACTGATTGATCAATTTAATCCTGATTCTGAGCAAACTATAAGCTCTAAATTGTTGACCTCTGTTGATGAGCACACATAGCTCTATAAAAAACTTACTAACTTTGCTTTTGTTGGAACAAAGCCTGAAATCACTTGATCTGCTGCTTCAAGAGGGAAATGAGGGCACGGTAGGGAGAAAAGTTGGCTCCAAAGACCCCGACGGCCTAGTTTTCCCCCCTCAGGTCCCATCTGTCTACCCAGATGCCATTTTCCTTACTTTGTTGTACCCCTGTGATCCATAGCATTTTTAATTTTGAAAGTCTCAAAAATGGTTTGAAAAGGCAACTTGAATTTCAAACCTTAGTTTAGCAATATTTTAAAGGATCTTTCTAATTTTAGTAAAAAATGCACTCAACTCTTCAATTAGAATTTAAAGGTAAATAGATAACTCTTGTAGGACTTTTAGTCTATCTCTATTTTGACTTTACATAATAATTACTAGTTTAAGTATCTTTTCTCCCAGAATAAATGTAACTCCTCATGGGAAAAACCTTACTCTTTTTCATTGCATTATTTCCTATGCTTCACTTATACACTTGTGTGTATCATGAAAATATGAATGCATCAGAAGACACTTGGAGAGACTGAAAGAAAGGCTATTTTAGAGATCTCCCATATATTCACTCACAAAGTCATTCACTTATATGCATGTTGATCTCTCAAAGAAGAATCTCAAGTATGTGGCTAGTATACTAGATCATGTGGTTGAGGTACATGCTTAAATTAATGTATTTCCAGTTTTAATCATAGCCCATTGTCTGAAGTATCATGACTCTAAGATTCATTTCATAGTTGTGGTTATCTATATTCTATCTTATGCAATGATGTTGCAATCTCTACACTAATTTCTGTATATATGCACTTTGAAACTCTCCCTGAATGTACATATGGATATATTTGATTTTAGGATCCCTTATTTTTACTTTGAGTAGTTACAACTCATCCTGAGATTCTGGAACATCTGTCATTTAGGATTATCCTTTAACATAGTATGTAATAAATTGACCTTTAGTTTTCAATTTCTTGTGGCATTGAAAAAAACTCAATTATATCACTTGCTTCAATTCTTACCAACTTAGTTTTCATCCTGTAATGCAGGAATTAGACATTCAAAGTAGTAACATAAAAAATTTTAGAAATCTGAAATTAGCAATATGATAACTCAAAGATATACATCCTTACATGTTACTTGAATATCTAGAAGTTTTAAGACACATCCAACGTTCATGCCTGTTTTGTTTTTAATAAGAAAAACTTATATTTTACACAAATATTAATGGACTAGAGGTCCGGTGCACGAAATTCATGCACTGGGGGATGGGGTGTCCCTCAGCCTGGCCTGTGACCTCTCACAGTCCGTGACTCTTCACTCCTCACTGCACACCTGCTCGCTGCTCCTTAGCACTGCTGCAGGGACAGGAGAGGTGCTCGCCAACCATAGGCCCGGCTTTTGACTGAGCAGTACTTCCCCTGTGGGAGCACACTGACCACCAGGGGGCAGCACCTGTGTTGAGCATCTGCCCCCTGGTGGTTAGTGCACATCATAGTGTCCAGTTGTTCCACCATTTGGCCAATTTGCATATTAGGCTTTTATTACATAGGATTATATGAACAGAAAAACCATGGAGAATTTGAATTTATAATAGTAATCTTCAAAAAACCAGAAAGATATGCTGACATCTAAATGAAAATAAAACAATCTTTGGTATTTGGAAAGAAGGTAGAATTCGAGAGATTTTTTTTTCCTCATTAAAGGAGAACTAATAAGAACTGTTGACTGAGACAGGTGGCAGAATTCACTAGGCCAACCATCCAGTCATACAAGCTGACACAAATCACTTCAATGTACTTTTCAGGCAGAAAACAAGAGCTCTGAAACGCATCAAAATAAATTTTATAGGTGGTTTGACAAAATGTCATCAGGTAGGATGTAGCTGATTTTCTATACTTTTTAAAAAAATGTTTTATTTAAATTAGATCCTAGAGGTTTCTTTTAGCTCATAACTTTACTAGCCAGAGTTATAAAAATAAACCTATTTTATGTATTTCATAATAGCACCTGAAAAAAGCACACACACCCAACCTGTTTCCCTCATTAGAAAGTATGTATATTCATGAAATTGCATTTTAAAGTATTTTGATTGCATAATGTTTTAATGACAGGTTTTAGGGATGCTCTCTTCCTGAGGTGAGGAGGTAGATGAGTGTAATGGTTATACTAGTAGCTTAACATTGCTGATCTGATCTAGGCCATCATTCTTCCCTGACATTAGGGTATGATAATGTTCCTGACTGGTCTCATATGCTCCCAGAGAGAAGGTTAAGTGTGACCCTAGAAGGATCAAATATCCCATAAAATTGCATAGTAGTTACAACCCAAATGTATCTGGGCTGCAGTAGGCACAGCCTGGTCAACTGTGCCATCCGAACATAGTTTGGCAGATTAATTCCCTAGACAAGAGATGGAGACAGATTTTCATGGCACTGTGTGAGTTTTCAACATACAGCAACCTTGGAAAAGGGTATTAATATACACTTTCACAGGGACTCAAGAGACATCTAGTGAATTGCTCAGGGTTACACTATTAGCAAGGAATGGAATTGGGATTCCAACCTAATGCTTTTATACACGATATTTTGCTTTTCCATGACATTACACATGTCTAATGGCACAGGTGCACTGGTAGATGTTTAACAACCGACTCCAAGGGAAAATAAAAAAATCTCTAATTTGTAATAAATTTTCCCATTATCGTCTATTACAAGCTCCTAATATGATGTCATTGTATGCAGAATTGGGAAGTGATGCACAGTAGCACACCATTGTATAGTATTTCTACCACAAAGAAATAATAGACAAATAATTTTGAACACATAGATAATAGTAAAATAATTAGGAAGTGATTAGTTCGAGTATTAACTTTGTTTTGATAATTTATTTCATTGAAAGTTTGCATAATTTAATTTTTAGTAATAGCTATATTTAGCTATTACCACT
The DNA here is from genome assembly GCA_004026665.1 of Murina feae. Lineage (NCBI taxonomy): Eukaryota > Metazoa > Chordata > Mammalia > Chiroptera > Vespertilionidae > Murina > Murina feae. The sequence continues at coordinate 6,208 of PVJC01042606.1, forward strand.
GGCTTGCAGAATTTCTGAAAATTTAACAATTGGCTCTCCTGAGCCAATACATGCTGGCTCCAGCACATTATTCCCTGATATTTGTATGAAGACCAGGAATAATGAAAATCAACATTGTAAAATTTTCATGTTAAGTCTACAACCATTTGTTACTTCTTATCTATTTGTGTACCTTCAATAGGAATACTTAGATGACAAAAAAGGAGAATGTGAGCTTCTTTTTGAAACTCTATGAAGGGGAAAATTTGGAAAACCGCCAAGCCAGACTTTGAAACCAGGGCTAGAGAGAGAAACTAAGCAGGAACTTGAAGCTACCCCAAAATTAGGAAGGAGTTTTAGAGCCTGAAGCAACAAGCAAGAAGGCCTTGTGCTTCTGGACTGATTCCCAGAAGAATTTTTCTCATTGCCCATCACCAACTTGTTTTTCCTAGACAACTCACAGATATATATGCTGTTTTAATTTTAGTACTATAAATTGCTACGGGTCTATTAGAACTTCCCTTCCTCTTTTCCCACTTCCTGAGATGATTCAGAATTTTTCATTCCCATGAGGTAAGATCATTTGAGCTTCATTTCTGGATGGCAGCCAATAAACTCTTCTCTCTAACACACAACCCTTACCTGATACACATTCTATACCCTCAATTGCCTGTACAAACATCTCCACAGGGTGACACTAATCCTCATTTTGGCCACAACAACTTCATCATACTCACCCCAAACAAGATGAACCCACCTGACTGTCTGGCTTCTGTTAGTGGCCCCAGTGTTCACGTAATCATCACATTTACAACTTGAGTCATATTTGACTTTTCTTCTTCACTTCAGTGGCCAAATTTAGTCAATTTTATGATTAAAAGGCCTTCTTAATATATCTCTTTCTTTCTAATAAACTTTTCCTTTCTTTCTTTTATTTAATACCAGAGGCCTGGTGCATGAATTTGTGCATGGGTGGGGTCCCTCAGGGTGGCCTGTGGAGATCAGGCCCCAGCTCATGTCCCCAGCCTTGCAGCCCCACAGCCCTGCCTAGCACCCTGCCTTGGCCTGGCGCTGCTCCCTCACCTGCTCTACTATCCTGCCTGTGGGGTGGTTGGTCAGGGCAGGCCCCTGGCCCAGCTCCCTCAGCACCTGGGAGCCGGGTGGTGGCTGCAATTCCACCACCACCATTTGTTGCAGTCTGTGGGGCAATTGGTGGGGTGATCAGGCCCCTGCTTATACCCGCTTTGACCTGGTGCTGCCTGCTCACCTGCATCCCACTGTGGTCCCGCTCTCATTGGGGCCCATCAGGGTTAGCAGCACCTCCACTACTGCCTTCTACCAGTGCTGCATCACCATGCCAGCCATGTTCTGCACTGCCTGAGGGGACAATTTGCATATTAGGCTTTTATTATATAATATTTTCCAGCTTTAGTGATATATAATTGACATGTAATGTTGTGTAAGTTTAAGGTGTACAACATGTTGATTTGATACACATATATTGCAAAATGATTACCACCACGTCATTAGCTAACACCTCCGTCACCTCACATGATTTATTTTGTGGTGAGAACATTTAATATCCACTCTTTTAGCAACTTTCAAGTATACAATGCAGTTTCGCTCATTATAATCACTATGATGTCTGTGTATTTGATCCCCAAAACTTATTCATATTATAACTGGTAGTTTGTACTCTTTGACTAATATCTTCTCATTTTCCCTGGCAACTCAGACCCTGGCAACCACCACTCACCTATCTATTCCTATGACTTTGGCTTTTTTTAGATTCCATATATAAGTAAGATCATATAGTATTTGTCTTTCTCTGTTTGACTTCTTAGCATAATTCCTACTTTCTATGAAACTTCACCACAACTGCACCACATTAACTCTACTAACAAGTACTTTTGTGCCTTGTTATTGGACACTGCAAAAACTTCCCTCTGGCCTTTTTGTTCTGATTCCTTCAATCTGCTTATTTTGTCCAGTTTATCTCAATTAACCTTTATCAAGTGTTAGCCTAAAATATGTCATTGCCTCCTGAATCTAGCCCAGATGTCTTCTTCTGGCTTCATAGTCTTACATTCCAGCTTTCCGCCCCATGCTCCAATCTCTACCCTATACTACTCAGTCATTGTTTCCTGAGTATGACTTCTTTCCCCTTTCTAACTCCCAATTTTTACCTGTTCTACGATTTCTGCCTAAATTACCTTTTCACTAATTATATCACTTTCTTTCTGACCTCAGCTTTCCATCCAGATTCCATCCTTTCTCTCTGCAAACCTCCCTGGACTCATTTGAGCTTATTTCATGGCACCCAATATCCTTTATCTTTTGTGAGCCATTTGGGTAATTGCTTTATCCTTCCTACTAAAAATGAAAGACCATGTATTACATTTATTTTATATTTTTGCAGTGCTCACAATAGAGATATTTGCTGACTTACTGAGATGGGCAGCCACCTACATTTTTAGAGACTTTCTTCCAAATTAAATTTGTTAGGGCTGTGAAAGAAAAAAAATGCTGTGGAATGTAGATTGCCAAGTTTGAGTAAGTCAACAATAAGAATAAGGCAACAATATTAATAATTTATGCATCTGCTCTTTTGTCGGATACTTGCTAGATGTTATCTATATCTATATCTATATCTATATCACCTATATCTATATCTATATCTATATCTATATCTATATCTATATCTATACCTATATCTATATCTATATATCTATATCTAATCTATCTACCTACCCCGATTCTAACTACTCAGGAAAGAATGCATTATATATGAGTAAACTTCACCTCAAAGAATCTAAGTGACCTTTGTTAGAATTTTAACTTGGGACTCCCCTTTGCCAAAGCTCATATTTTTGTAGTATGTATTTGGGAAGGAGGATACTACTATAGAGAAATACCTGACAATGGGAGAACAACCCCACCATTCTCTCCGTGCCCTCTACCAATTCTTCCATACATACATTTAAAATTTTCCTAAAATTTACACCCTTAAAGCATTTCATTTCAGGACTGGTTTGCTCTTGACCTCCTACTGTGCAATGCCTGAAACCCATTAGGTGCGTCTAAGGTTGGTTCTTCCATCTTGAAACTTTTCCCACCTTCTTTCATATGTACATGGTACTGGCATCACCTCAGAGAAATTGTTTTACACTTAGAAATGTGGTAAAGTATTAATATTAAAGGGAAGGAGATATGTAAATATCAAGTATAAAAAAATCAAGTCAACTTACATGTGAAAATTTCTACTGAAGTGAGGAACAGAGATAAATGTCCATAAATAAAGTTAGGAATTTTGACACCAAAAGGTGTCCTTCAAGGGATTATTTACTAGATATTAGAGCATTGGATAACCAGCTGCTGGGCTAGAAAGGGAGTTGTGGTTCAAATAACAGCATTTCCCAATGTTGGCTACTGAACAGCATGATTGAACTTTTGCTCAAGGCATTTTGTGACCATGTAGAAATTGAGAACTCAAAATTTTCTATTTATTTATTCATGTGGCTTTTAATTTATAGACAGTATAATATACAAGAGAGGGGTTTTGAAATTAGGCAGGATTTTATTCCAGGCTCCATCCATTGCTAGCCGGGTGTTCTGGGGCAAGTCACATAGCCTCCCTAAACCTGATTTTCTTCCTGAATAAAATGAAGTTAACACTACCTACCTCAAGACACTGTTGAAAAAATAATGAAATATACAACCATCATCTATGGATATGTAACTTAGTGGCTTATGAAAACAATTAGTATTTTCATTCACAAGTCTAAGCTTAGTTGAGTGGTTCTATTGAACTGGACCAGGCTGAGCTGATATTGACTGGCTTACTCATTTATTTGTCATCAGCTGGAAGGTCAGCTGAGGCAGGCAAGTCTAGGATGGCCTCACACACATGCCAGCTGGCTAGCCAGCTACTGGTTGGAATAAGAATTGACCCAGCCACATACTTCTCATCATCAAGCAACCTAGCTCCATCTTCTTTGCATGGAAACTGAGTAGGGTTCCTAAAGAGCTAACCAGAACAAGTCACAATGCCCCAGCACAGATTCAAGGTCCCCCAAAACAGTCTCATCCTTTTGATGGGGGGAGCTGCAGTCACATCACAAAGGGTTATGGATACAGGATGGAGTGAAAATTGTGATCATTTTTACTTTCTATTACATGACCACTTTGAGAAATTGTCAGTATTTTAAAAAATTGAGCATATGCATTTCTTGTGACCTAATAACAGCATTCATTCCTAGATATATATCTAAAAGATACATTCAAATGTACTCAAAATATATGTACTGTAATGTTCACAACAGCATCATTCATAATAATCTCAAGCTGCCCAAATGCCCATTAGCTTTCCTATTTAGAATAGGTAAATATGTTTGGTATTTCCACACTATGGAATAATATGTGCAATGAAAATTTACAAACTGCAACTATCTGCAATAATACCAGTGAATTTCACAAGCATAATGCAAAAAGAAAAAAGCCAGACACAGTAAACTTCAAAAAACAGTAAAAATCTATCAGTCTAGTAGAAATCAGGATAATGGTTACCTTCAGCATAAAAGGGATTGGGAATGGCCACAAGGTGAAAGGGAATTCTCGAGGGTGTTGGACATGTTCTGTTTCTCAATCTGGGTACTATCTACACAGATGTGTTCAGTTTGTGAAAATTAATTGACTTGTACTCTTATGAGCTAAACACTGTTTTAACTCATAATTATGCATGCTTTACATAATTTAAAATATTTCTAAAAGATAGTGTATTTGAAAGTAGCTATTCACAGCAGGCTTTATAATATTTATCTCTTCCCTTCACATTCCTAAAAGAGAGTATGTGTGTGGTAACAATTTCCATTATTACTAGTATATATTTATAATGAAACAACCATTTATGTGAATGTAAACAGAACATCTAAAGATAATTAAAATAATAGGGAAGTTAAAATCTTGAGATACGATGTTGGTATTCAAAGGCTGAATCTGGCATAACAACTAGGTTGTATGCTGTCCAGACAGAGAGTCTCAGCTATCTTCAATCTTTTTTTCCACCTGTTTAGATCAGTGAACTCAGGGCTATATCCAATTTTCAGGTCAATAGACTTATTTCCATTCCTTTTTTCCCCATTCAAAACGCATATTGGAATGTAAGAAATCAAGCATAACTCTACTGCAGAGATAACTGCATTCTGTCTAATTTACAGCAGAGGTGAAAATCATTCCAAAATTATATTCCTACTAGAGGCCCAATGAATGAAATTCGTGCATAGGTAAGGTCCCTAGGCCTGGCTGGCGATCAGGGTCGATCTGTGAGGCGACTGGTGGGGCAATTAGGGGGGCACCTGCTGGCACCCACTTTGGTTGGCCTGGGGCCTGTGGGCTTGGGGGCAGCTCCTGCATTGAGCATCTTCCCCCTTGTGGTCAGTGCACATCATAGCGACTGTTTGTTCCACTGGTAGTTCCACAGTCCAGTCAATTTGCATATTAGGCTTTTATTATATAGGATTCTAAAGGAATGTTACATCATTCTTACTGATAAAATACTTGCAACATATCCACAGTTAATCAGGATAATCAGTGTATTTGACAGTAAATTAACAACTGCTAAATCAGAGCACAGCATTAATATAGAGTGTTAATCTGGATAGTGGTTTGCTGTGGCAAAATTTATCCCCCAAATTCAGAGCCGTAAAACAATGAAGGTTTGTTTCTTGTTTTTGTTTTTTCTTCTGCAGGTTCATTGAGAGCTGAATTGGAATTTTGCTCCATTTTATCCAGTTCTCATAGCACCATATGTTGAAGAAGTTGTCCTTTTCCCATTATGTATTCTTGGAACCCTTGTCCAAGATTAGTTGACTGTTGCATATCAATTCTTTACCAGCTATCATTAATTTTATAGAGGGCAAAAAGGATCTTTGCTCTTTCCATTGTAACTCTCTCTATACTTAATCCCATCACTTGGTTGATTTTACTAGACTCTGTGTCTTTGGGTATAGATTCTGTGGCTGTTTTATCTCTTATTTTCTGAAGTATCTAGTTCATTGCCTATTGATTGTTCTGTATGGTGTAAGATAAATGTGCAAAAAATGAAATTGCACATTTATCTTACACCATACAGAACAATCCTCTCAAAATGTCTTAAAAACTTAAATATAAGACCTGAAATGCAAAACTCCTAGAAGAAACCAGAGGGGAAAACCTTCATGACATTAGTCTTGGAAATGATTTCATGGATATAACAACAAAAACAAAAATAAGCCAATAGTACTACATCAAAGTAAAAAGCCTCTGCACAGCAAAGGAAACAGGGAAAAGGCAGTTACATCTAGAAATACTAGCTAATATGAATTGATTCCTTTCTGTGTACCACATGCTCTTTTGAAGACTTCCTAGTTTTATTTTTCACACTGATTTAAAAATAATTGGCATTTTTATTTATTGATCTGTCCATTTACTGAGGTCTTCTTTTATGCCATTTTGTAAATGTATTCAAGAAAAGACTTGCGTATGATTGCTGAATTTATTACTAGGCACCTTCCAGTATTTTGTTGTTATTGAACAAAACATTTATATACACTCTCTAACTGGGTATTGCTTATGTATAGGAGATATGTTGATTTTGGTATGGTGATCTTGTACCAGCAATCTTGCTGAATTCTCTTACTAGTTCTAATAATGGCTTGCTGATTATTTTGTATTTTTAGAGATGATCACATTATCTACAAATTAGGATCAGTTATCTCTTTTTTTCATACTTATACCTCTTTTATTCCCCTTTTATAGTACTATTTTATTGGCTAAGACCACCATTATATGTTCAGGACGAGGGTACATAGCCTTTTTTCTTGATCTCAGTGGGTAATTCTTAAGGTTTAACCATTACATATGGTGTAATATATAGGCTTTTAAAATGATATTTTTTATGTTAATGAAAATTTTCTAAGTTTTATCTTGAATGGATATTGAATTTTATCAAGTGTTTCCTTTTTGTTTTTATTGAGATAGTCAAATGACGTTTCTCTTGTAAGTTATTTATGTGATAATTATAGCAATGCATTTTTGATGTTTTATCATTTTGTACTCCTGAGTGTAAGAAAACTACTGAATTTGATGTATGAATTTAAAAATCATTGTTGGATTTTATTTACTAATATTTTATTTAGAATTCTTTGAAAAAAACCTATGTGCAGTTTTAATTGATTTTTCTTGTACTGTTTTTGACTGGTTTTGATATTGTCTATAATAACTTTGTAAAATGAGTTTGACAGTTTTGTTATTGGTATCTGAAACAGTGTATATATGTATACACTAATGTTTGGAAAACTTTTATGAGCCAATCCACTGTCCAGTACTCAATCACTCTCCACATATAAGTGCAAAGGAGTCTGGGAAACAGTCTGTGAACTTGGTTAGAAAAGAAGAACATAGATATTGATTACCACTAGTAAACTGCTACAATAATTTATATTGTTCTAGAAAATTTCCCTTGCATCTACATTTTTGTATTTATTGGCATAAGTTTATTCATTAAATAAATTTTGGTTATGTAGACATAATAGTGTTTATTGGCAGAGATGCTATACCTTTATTAATCTTACTAGAGGGTTGTTTAGTTTGTTAATTTATTTTATAAAACGATGCTTTTGTGTTTTTTAATCTTTCTATTGTTTATTGTCTATTTTCTGAATTTCTGTGCTTTGTTATGTTTTTCCTTTTATTTTCTTGAATTTACTCTATTGTTTATTTTCTAGTTTCTTGATCTCTTCTATTGATTTTGAATCACTGATGTTTTAAAAAGTTCTCTTTTATTGTCACAAATCCCACTACACTCTTTTCCCCGTTTGTACCACCAGTGGTGCTCTTTTCCCCAACCTTCCATAACAGGGACAAATCCCTGCCTAACACAAGGCATATACTAGCAGGTAATCTGTGATAGCAATAATAGGAAGGGCCTATGGGCTCCAGACCAATTTACTCTAATCTCAGGAATTTATCAGTATACATGACTATAACAGTAAAACAAACTAGAAATTTAAAGTAACCCAAGGCTCATAATTTTAGTTACATCAAAGTTCCTTTTACTACATTCAACAGGAATATTACCCAAGTTACTCAATTACAAGCTATTGCTTCTTTTTGTTCTTCATTAACACACAATAATTATACACTTGTATTTCAATTATACTTCAGTTCCTTAGTCTCTAAGTTGCACATATAGTGTATCCATATCCACAGATATTTAGAAAGGTTTAAACTGTTTTCTAAAAGCACAAGAACAACACATGCAAGAACAACTGTAGTTATAACTATCTAAGCTAATAAAAGCGAAATATTAAAATTAACCGTTTCTCCGAGACAGGGTAAGCCACGCCCACCAGCCAATCAGAGCGGCTGTATGCAAATTAGCCCGGCCAACATGGCGGCTGCCACTCCCGGGCCTGAGTAAACAGCCCTTTCCATTGCGGCAGCAGCGAAAGTGAAGCTGCGCCCCTCAGCTCAGCTCCGATTACACTGCCTCTAGCGAAACACAGCTTTTTGAAACATTGTAACAATCATAGAATCCTCCGGAGCTGAAGGAGAGAGCAGCTCCAGCCTAACCAGTAAAAGTAACGATTGTTTCATTATAGACGCTGCGAGGTGAAGCAGAGGCTTCGTTAGTAGTTAGAAGGCC
>PVJC01042607.1:0-14709 GCA_004026665.1 Murina feae
ATATATACTATTTGTGTGTAATGAATAGAATAGTGCATTCAGTCATAAGTATAATATTGTAAGTTAATAGAGATGTATATGTTCATGGAAAAAAGGGTGGGAAGAATTTACACCAACATCTCCAGGTGGAGAGAATACAGATTACTTTTACTCTCCTAATTTTGCTTACATGTACTGTCTAAATATCTCCCATGGGCATGTGCAGCGTTTATAATAGGCCAGCACTCTGAGGATGCTTCTGGTCTTATGTAGTTGTGCTATTTCTGGGCACTAACATCAACAATGGTTCATATAATCCTAAAATCCAGTATTCTTTATTTTGGATCATCACAAACACCACGAAGAATCTTCAGAGGATTCATTTGAAAACATTAAAAAAAAAAAACCATGTACACTTTACACAGTGTTGGCCTATGAAATAAATGTACCATGAAAGACACATGAAACATTTCACATCTCCAACTCATCCTCACTGACTGATGAGGATGATACACCACCTTGTGCTGCAGTTTTGTTTATCTTGGAACTTTTATCTTTAATATATGCCCTATCTCTAAATTTCTTTTCTAAGTTCCCTGCTTATCACATAGCAACCAAAAGGGTCCTTGGACGTTGCTAATGCCAAGTATTAATGTACTATGTAATAAATAAGTTATTTTCTAGGGAAGGGCTCATTTCCTTGTAAATTACTTGGCATAGTCATTCTCGTTGCATTTCAAATTAATAGAAATGGCTGAGATGCCACAGATCTCTTTTTCTAGAACATGCATGCTTCCGTCAATAAGAATTATCTGTTGGCACCTTACTATTATATGCAGCATTATGATAGTCTCTGTCTTTTGACAGCAGCAGCGTAAGCGTTTATCCACTCCATGCTTCATATTGTTTGGAGTACTGAAGCATCACATGACTGCATACAAGAAAATCAAATTGTTTTTGTGGAATAGGGAGCTCATTGCCTTTTAGCTTTCTCTTTCACAGAACACTTTTCAACAACAAAAAAGACTTGCTAGTTCTTTTTATTTATTCATTTTTTAAGTTGATGGGGTATATGGAAAAATTTGAACTAGACTATGGAGTTGCTTCTGAAATGTATTCTAAGGACAAAAGACAGCATTGGATCCTTCAAACCTATTTTTCAATGTAGCCTATTGTTTTGGTAGCTGGGCTATAGAGGGTTTGCCCTTACAAAACTGTATTTCAATTTTATAATTTTTGTATAAACTTGATATTATTTTTCTAGAGATTTTGTAATTAAGTATGATTGGGGTAACATAAATTTGTTTCAGGGGAACTTAATTCTGCTTGGCTAAATATTTAATTTTTTAATTTTTTTTGTACCAATGAACTTATCTAAAGATTAGTGCTATCCAACCAACATATCTAGTTTCGTGAAGAAGTATAATTGGCTGCCAAGTGATCAGTGATGTTGGGTTACCCTTGCAGGAAGATGTGCAACTAACTATGTGACTATACTAGTATGTGCATGACCCAAATAGATTTTTTTTCTGTGGTCTAACTTACAGACTGCATATCTGTGGATTCACTTGGACACTCAGTGGGTTGACAATGATCACTATGTGAGAGATGCTGCTGCGGGAATGGGTAAGGTGACTAGGGTTATATGTCCTTAAAAAAGCCAATTTCTAAATAAACCTTAGCATCAAAAGGTCCATTTTCTACTGCTGTGATGCTAATGTGTATCAGGGTTAAGGAAATCTTGTAATATTCTGAAAGTCAGATTGACCTTTGTCTTTTAAATGTCTCCCAGGGTTTCCAAGTTTTGCGGAGGGAGCTAAAGGGCAACAACATATATTTTCATGAAAGAGAGTGTGAATGGGACTGATTGCCAGCACACCACAGGCAGAACAAAGGTGACAGTGCAAGTGAGTCAGAGGTATATCTCATTTCCTGTGTCTATCTGGAGAATAACAATGACTCACTCAGTCCATAACTCAGACTTCCCCACATTTTCTTTATTTACAATCTTATTGCTAAGGAAAGTGTATATATAAATGAATACACATATATTTTTAATTTCCAATAAGAGAACTCCTAGTTGGAAAATGATTAATGTGCACATTAGTATGTGAACAATTAGAGAAGATTCAAATTTTCCACTTACACTGAGTAAGTGATATCTAAAGCAATGAAACTCCCTACGTCTTTCTTACCCTAAAATGTGCCCAAGGAGTTTATTTAAGGAGTTGCTATATCTGAAATCACATAGTCTTCTCCAAAAGGTTCTGAGTGTCTATGTGCATATGTATATGTGTGTGTGCTTTATTACATGATATTGAGAAATTACTAAATAAAGTCCAGTAAAATGAAAGAAAACTCATTCTAAAATGGAGATATTGTTTAGAGAAGTTAATGTGCTTAAGCTAAATAATATATGTATGAATTTGTGTTGTGAATTGATAAGCCTATATCAATATTTCACTTTTAAGGATATTAAAATTTTATTATGCACAGAGCCCTAACATTTAGATAAAATGTTGTTTAAAAATATACTTTGAGCCCTGACCGGTTTGGCTCAGTGGATAGAGCGTTGGTCTGCGGTCTGAAGGGTCCCTGGTTCAATTCCGGTCAAGTGCATGTACCTTGGTTGCAGGCACATCCCCAGTTGGGGATGTGCAGGAGGCGGCTGATCGGTGTTTCTCTCTCATTGATGTTTCTAACTCTCCACCCCTCTCCCTTCCTCTCTGTAAAAAATCAATAAAATATATTTTAAAAGTATATACTTTGAGCGGTATAGCTATTTGTTTACATGCCAAGTAAAGTATTATGGCAGTGACAGATAAAGATTGAAATTCAGTAACATCGCCAGCTCACTCTCATTATACAGTAATGAACCTTGTACATGAGAATTTACCAGCCTGATGCAAATAACTATTTATATATTTCTTCATATGCATTAGTCACTACCCATTTATTTGACCATTACTATTCGATAAAAATAATAATATTGCCTCCAAAACTTCAGTTTTATTCATCTCACTTTCAGACAAACATTTTGTTATTAGCTCATTTACTCTCTTCAACCTATTTTTCATTATTTCCCCACCTCCTTCTGTATTTGCTTCTCTTCATAGCAAGCTTTATTCAAAGAATTGAATAGACAATTTTGCATGGCACAGCTTTTCCCCAGACCACTCCAATGCAGCAACAGTCATTACAATGAAAAAAGTAATAGAAGCTAACTTATAGGGTTGTTGTGAATATTAAATGTCAATCCACTAAACTAAGATCCTCAGAGATGAGTTTGGTCCATAGTGAGGTCTCATTAAATGTTAGCAATCATAATTATCATTACGTAATTAGTATCACTAGTTTACTTATCAAGACTGTTTTGTGAGTAAAGCTCTTCATGCTGGCCTGGATTTATGAATGAATGAAGACCATGTTTTATTTATGTTGGTAGCTCCAGGACTGAGCAGGTTCCCTGGAAGATAGCATAAACTCAATACTATTATTAAAGTAGTTCCTCAAGTGTTCATTTCTTTATTAGCACATGGTGCTTGTTCATTTATTAAACATTATATTGTTTCCATAAAATGTGGTTATTTAAATCAGACCTAGGCATAGAGCTTCATAAGGTCACAAAGAATACTTCTGTGATTGAATCCATTCATAAAATGTAAAGAAATTCATTTGAGTAGGAAATCTTTAGTAGCAATTTAGATGGTTTTCAAGGATGTACAATTCTAGAGTTATGCTTAACTCTAGCATCCTGTAGACGCATTTATTATTTTCTGTAAGTCAGAACTGTACTAAGGACTGAGAAAAAAACACGGGAATAAATGCTTAATCCTGATCTACAAACAGTTCACCTTCAATTATAGAAGGAAGGAACATAGCAATTACAAAGTGTAGTGAATGTGGGGTACTTTGGATTCACATAGAAAAATCAACTGACGATTTTGATATTTCTTGGTAAAAGTGGAAAGTTGAGGAAAGAATTCTTGGCAGAAGCAGCAACATATACGAAGATTTTGGATTAGACAGAAGGCTTTGAGAGGCAGCTTACTTAACCTTTTGTATGCTTAAAGTCTGAAGGGAGTAAGTAGAGCATAATGAGAGATGAAGTTGGGGAAGAAAGTGACAAGGGTCACAGGAGCTATGCTAAGGAATTCCAAACTTATCCTGAGGGCAATGCAAGAGTGGGATCAGTGCCTGTGGAAGAAGTAACAATTGAGTTGCTGCACTGTAATGAACACACTGGGGATAGATTGAAGGTAGCAAGACTGGAGGCAGAGGACTTTAAGAGGCTGTTGCAGAGATTCAGGTTAGAGCCGATGGTTGTCTGAAATAAGGTAGCTGTCAAGGAGGCTGAAATAAAAGAACGGGTTTGAGCAATATTAACAGGAAATGTCAAGTACTGTGGCAGGTATTCATAGGAATATTATTGGTGAGAAAGCCTAGAACTGCAGGAATGTAAAAATATTCCAGCCATTTTAATAAGCGTTATCAGTTGCCAAAACTGAGGGGAGAGAGGCAGTCCCTTTCCAATCAGTGACAATAGTGACAAACAAGAGCTAAACCACAAACTTCATGGTTATGATTGTGACTGCTGAAGGTAATGCCTGCTAAGCAGTTAATATTACAGGCACCAGAGCAGGGTGAGTGCAGATTGCAACTGCGATAGGCATATGGTAGACATTAGCTGATTGAAATATTCAGACTAGCAGATGCACAGGTTTAAGTATGCCAGGGAAAATATTAATTTTTAGTATTTAAAACTGCTACGACTTCAGAAGTTTCCAAGCTCTTGGTTTTCAAAGTTCTCAGATTGGCAAATTGGAGGTATTTCTTTGGCTGTGTGTTCAGGCCCTTCTGATTATAGCTGAAATGCGCTCAAACTGCTACGAAGGCAAACCTGCGGAGAGGAGAATGAGGAGAGAAACAGGCTGCAATACCCCTGTAATCACACTTTAAGCTAAGTCACTGAAGTGAAGACTTCACTGCAAGGTCTAAAGGTAGAAGGCATTTCACATGAAAGATTTATACAAAAGCTTTAAAACAGGAAACTATAGATATATGTCTTATTAAAGAACAAAATCAAATCAAGTAAATTCGAAGATCACATTGCTTTAGTGAGCGATTTGTGAATCTGGCAGCATCCCATCTAGCAATTTCAAGGTTGATCCCAGGTGTTGTACAAAATGGAAGGTTTTTACAGGAAGAAGGTTTTTATAGGGACAAAGGAGCGATTGACAAAAGGAAAGACAGGATTATTTTTAGACCAGGACATCTTTGGGGGGAAGAGAACAGCAAGAGGTTGTTTTTTGTTTTTTGTTTTTAATTTATTAATTATATTTATGTATTTATTTTTTATCATGCAGACTACCTCTTCTTTCTTTGTGTTTTGTGGGGTAGTTGGAGAGGGCAGGCACACAGGTAAGATCGCCTCGTTGGTGTTGAGCAGCAAAATCTGAACTGGAGAGGGCGAAATAGCAGTCAGGTCAGGTATTAGTTTTGTCATCCTGAGCTTTAGCACAGGTGACACCATTTTTAGGGTCTCTGGTTTTCTTTATAACAATCTAAAGCTATCATTTGACTCTGTCTTCAAAGGGGATGACAAAATCTTATCAATTCCATAATCTATGATTGAGACACTTTCCTTTTAGGAAAATAAAGCTCAAAAAGACACCTGGTAAGTTCCTTAAAGCTCTACTCAAACAAAGCCATCACATTTGACATAGAAAAAAGGGATCAGTTTTACGTCACTTTTTTAAGATTTAAAATGCAACAATTTCTCCCCTTTTCTTTGTGAGATAAATAGACAAGAAAAAAAGAAAGAAGGAAAGATTGAAAAAGAAAGGAAGAAAAAAAAAACAAAGGAAGAAAAGAGCATTTGCTTTTACACTGAAGGAAAAGGAAAGAGCAGTCATTTGAATATATTTTATTTATAAAAAGAGTATTTATATATTAGTATACTTATTCAATTACTGTAATTAAGTGTTGTGAAAATGGTGACTAGTCAAAGGGATTGAAACCTGATGAGGAATGAACACTTGTGTGTAACTTCCTCACTTCTACCAAATACACTATATGTATGCATAGTTATCTATGTGGGATTGGGTGAGTATTTTATCATATTAATCTGTCATTTTTCGAGAGAGAGAGAGAGAGAGAGAGAGAGAGAGAGAGAGAGAGAGAGCATAAGTCTAGAAAGAGTATTTTCTTCAATCAAGACACTGCAATTTTGAGGCATCCATCCTTGAAATCAAACAGCAGATGAAGCTGACTATTAGAAACAACAACAGTCCAAAAATGTGCCCTTGAGGGAACTCTATAGAATACTACCAGGATTGAGAACCTATTTACCTAGAAAACAAGCCATTTGCATACCCTAAGGAGAATCTACTAGGAAAGACTTTTTAGTATTACAGAAGAACACCAAAGTCAGTCACTAATAAACACAGTACTGTAAGCACACAGGAATTATCATTCAAGTTAAGAAATTCTATCCTAACTAGCTAGACTGATGAAGCTATATTTTCGTGTATAAACATGAACAGATGATCGGGAGTCATGAAATATTTGAGGCAAACAAAAACAATAAACAGAGCTAACCCCAAGGGTAACAGAAGGAAACTTTAAAATAAGTATAATTAATATCATAAGGGAAGAAATTAATGGATACGAAATGCACAGACTGCTGAGGAAAATATAAACAATAAGCACTTTTCTTTTTTGCATTAATACCAAATTCACTGAAAAGAATTTCACCTTAAAGTATGTTTAAATGGGTGGATAAAATGGGAATAGGTATCTATTTGGGCCACAATGTAATGCTACCGATACAGGAATTTTGGACTGGAACACAAGGTTTTACCCTGGCCAGGATGGCTTCCCCAGAGTTTTTGTCTGTTGGAGTCAAAGAATGAAAGACACCAGGGACAGGAGATAGTATAGCAAAGGGGGAAATTTATTGAAAAACAAGCACCGACTCCCATGTGGGGAGGGGAAAAACGTCCCCGAGTTCCTCCCCCACCCCCTTCGGTTTACAAAGGCTGCAGTTTTTGTGCCTTGAAATCCCCTCTCATTGGCCCCTATCCCCCTTTGATTTGGTCACTATAGCAACTCCTGAGCTCAAAAGGTCAAATCTCACAGGGGACAAGTGAGCCCTCCTCCCTTAATTGTTTTCTTAATTTTTCTTCTTTGAATGAGGGGCTTCCTTCCTTTTATTTTGTAAATGTGTTTCTTTTGCTACTTCCAACTCCCTTGTCTTATGGAAATGTAACTTTTTATAGCTCTGTAGCCTGTGCTTTTTCCATGGACCTCTTTTTTAAAATTCCCCTAAACCTGCCTATTTCATCCCTAAAAATTCCTATTTTAATACTGAAAGCTATATCAGTATAATTTTATTGTCTAAGCAAGGTTTTATATTTTGACATAAGGTTGAATTGTTGTTGTCTATCAAGGACAAATGAAATGCATCACAGCTGAGGGTAAACACCAAGGTGGAGTCAGTATTTCATTGTTTCCAATGTTGGCTTGCTTAGCTGATATTGTATTGAGGCTAAACAGAGTAAATAATTTAAAGCACAAACATACACGTTGTTACTGCACATATTAGGACTTCTTGTTTTTAAATATATTTTTATTAATTTCAGAGAGGAAGGGAGAAGGGGAGAGATACAGAATTATCAATGATGAGAATCACTGATCAGCTGCCTCCTGCACAACCCATACTGGGGATCAAGCCCACAATCCAGGCATGCGCCCAGACAGGGCATCAAACTGAGACCTCCTGGTTCACGGTGGATGGATACTCAACCACTGAGCAACACAGGCTAGGGCAACTGTTTGGATTGCTTAATTGCTTCAGAATTGGAAAGAGAAATTTGTTTTTAATGACTATTAATGGAATTTGAGCCACTAGCCAGGGTTTAAATTTACAGCATTGTTGGAAATATAAAGGGTACCATCCTCAACCACCTTGATTCTTGGTTAAGACTTTTCCCCCTTAAAATAGTGGATTTTTCCCCCTATTTGCTTCTTCTTCTTCTTCTTTTTTTTCAGACACAACTGAAGATTTATTAAACCAGAGATAAGTCCACAAAGTAGCAAAGCTTTTATAGCCCGGCTGGTGTGGCTCAGTGGTTGGGCATTGACCTATGAACCAGGAAGTCATGGTTTAATTCCTGGTCAGGGCACATTCCCAGGTTGCAGACTCAATCTCCAGTGTAGGGTGTGATTCTCTCTCATCATTGTTGTTTCTATCTCTCCCTCCCTCTTCTTTCCGCTCTGAAATCAATATATATTTTAAAGTTATAGAGGATAACTTATTTGAAAAAATATTTAATTGGCATTCTAGAATCAGAAGGATAGTGCAAAGATATTTAAAGATGTTCTTTACACCAGGCTGGTAAAAGACCTATTAGCTCAGTCAAGCAGGATGAATAAAAAGAAATGTACCCCTAGACACTCTGCAGTGAACAAACCCAGATATGTGATCTTCAGCAAGGATTTCTCTGAATCTCTGTATCTTAAAATGAAAAATGAGAATATTGATGGTTCCTCAAAAGATTGGCCTGATACATTTCATCCAGAGCGCTCCACAGCCGTGCTTACTAAATATATCTGGTGGCCCCTTCAGAGCGTGAGGCTGGGGATCCCAAGTTTGGGGGACAAATGGAGCTGGGGAAAGCAGCATCTTACCCAGCAGCAGCAGCAGCAGCAGCAGCAGCAGCAGCAGCAGCAGCAGCCTCATCTGTAAAATGGAGCTCACAATCCTTGCCCCATTCATGCAAAAACTATTCATCAGGCCCCTTGCCAGTGCCTGGGGCATAGTGCACTCAACTAGGGTGTCTTGTAGGGAGACAGGCTGGGGATGTAACTGAACACAGCTTCCCTTCTCTAACATGGAGAAGGAACCAACAGATGGTTAACAAAAGGTACCACCTCCTGAGGCTTTTAATTGGGTGCAGGTTAGAGTGGGGTTGGGAGTGGGTAGATGGACTAACTAATCGCTTAGAGGTGGAACTGGCAGAAGTCCAGAGTTCAGAAAGGGAAATTGACAGACATGAACCAGAGGGTCTCAAACCACATGGAGATTCTTGTTTGCTCAATTCCAGTGGGCCACCATGTCCCCTTAACCTCACAGCTACTTATATGGTAGAGAAAACACAAATAAACCTGATTTGTGTTTCCTTGTAAATAACCAATGTTTTGCTATGTACATACTACATTTTTCCCCTTAGGGTTCAAATATTGTTACCAAAAAAACAGACAACACTGGATCAGAGATGCTTTCGTTTTATCATATAACACAGTAATTTGACTCTAAAGTAGTTAATGCAAACACCAATATATCCACTAATGGTGATTTAGAACCGTTTTAATATATTATATCTCTGTAGCAGCATCTTGAGCTTCTTTCTTTAGTAATTTTCCTACTATGGCTTATAAACAGTGTTTAAAATCCTGCTATTTATATCCACATATTTGTGTGTTTCTAAGTTCTCAAAATACACAATGATGCCAAAACAGAAGAGATAAATTATCTGCATGTTGAATCTGATATAGTGTCAGCTGTATTCAATTCAGCATGATTTCCTAAAATTGTCAAGACTGTATACAATGTTCCAGTTACATTTACTGAGACAGGCAAGTCATTTTCCCTTGTTGGTAAATAATTTAAAGCATTACCTTGATTATCAGACAGCACATATATAATATAAATTCAGGGAAAGCTTGCATGGTTTTTTAAAAAGTAAATATGAGATATGGCCAGCTGGTTTGTGTTCTCAGATTGTCTAGGGGTGTATTTTAGTTCTTTTCTGCCATTGGATTATTTCTTTACAAAAATCTGAGTATTGTTTTAATTAAGATCAGGAGACACTTATAATGAATTTGGTGTATTACTTGTATTCAACTCACTTTAATTAATCATTTTCTTTGCTTTTCTTGAACTTTTGGTGTCCTTGCCTTTTAGTGTTTATGGTCCTCACAAGCGTGAAATTTAACTCACGGGTGGGTCAGTGAATCAAGACCAGCCTTACTTCCTTTTTTAAATCACTTGGCATTTTCCAAGTTCTGAGGAGAGGCCCAGACATAGAAGGCCTGACTGCACCACTGAATGGATAACCGTTTCTCTGACTCTGGCATTCAATTTTGCTATCATGGTGGAATTTTTCCCAAACTGCCAGATGGTATTTGATTATATAGATCATAAAGAATAATTGGTAAGTAATCATGCACCTAATGTCTTTTTTACCCTTATTTTGCATGGGACAAAAAGATTGGTGCTTCCATCATAATGTACACATTAGAAGCACTAAGGCAGAGGAGATGCCCTTTTCCTGCTTTGAATTAGAATGAGGAATTCAGGAGAGCAGGAATGTTCTTAGATTTCATTCACATTTTCTAAAGAGATTATTTTCCCACTGTTGAAGTGTTTCAAAGTCAATTGATACCCTGGATCGGCAAAAATAGAAGATTTAGAAGATGATGGGGGCAGCAAAGGCTTCATTCATGTCTTTCTTATTTCCCTCAAAGCGATGTTTCATACCCCAATCTTCCTCCAAACATCCAGTGAGGAGGGCAGGCATATAAACAAGTAGGTTCAATAAACAACAGAAATTTGTCCAAGGCTCAATGAACATTGTGGTAGGGTGGCCAATTCTACCTAGACCTGAGACTGAAACTGGGGGCCCTCATCTTTACTAATAAAAGGGTAATATGCTAATTAGACTGGGTCGACCGGCCATCTTCTAGACATCTGACTTCTGGACAAAGCCATGGTGGTGGCCAAGGCAGAGGCAGTTAGGGACAATCAGGTCATCAGGAAAGGGCCATTGGGGGTGAAATCAGGCTGGCAGGGGAAGGCAGTTAGAGGCAATCAGGCAGGCAGGCAGAGGCTGTTAGGGGCAATCAGGCAGGTAGGCAGAGAGGTTAGGGTGATCAGGCAAGCAGGCAGGCAGAGGAGTTAGAGGTGATCAGGCTAGCAGACAGGCAAAGGCAGAAAGGGGTGATCAGGCAGGTAGGCGATGAGCTGTTAGGAGCCAGCACTCCCAGATTGTGAGAGGGATGTCTGACTGCCAGTTTAGGCCCGATGCCACAGGGATCCCCTATTGGAGAGGCTACAGGCTGGGCTGAGGGAACCTCCACCCCCATGCATGAATTTCATGCACCGGGCCACTAGTTTAACATATAATTTTGATTTAAAATGTACCCCCACCATTTTATTTAGTTTCTTCACAGACTGCCTATAAGCTTTAGCACTTATCCCCCTGACACAGCAAGAATCAATGACCATACCTTGACTAAGGGTCACAAGGTATGAGCTCTCTTAAGCTAAAGATAACTTCATAGCCTAGGTTGTATTTCAGCTCCTCAGCCCTAAAGCAGAATGATCCCTGGGCACACTCTCATGAAACCAGACTGAAAAGAGGCCAAAGCTGATCTCAAGACCTGAAACAATGAATCATTGCCCTTATCTCACTCTTGAACAACCAACAAGACCCATGATCCCAAACTCCTTACTTAGGATGACTCTTGATTTATATTCTATGAAGCCTGTTGTGTGCAAGCTATTGGGGAACAGGGTTTTTGGAGAACCAGCTGGGCTGTTCTCCAGATTAGAAACAATCCTAATAAACTAATTTTTTCTCCACTGCAGACTCTTGCTCATGCATGTCTTTTTGTTTGTGCGCACAGGTGGATGATCTCTTGTTCAGCTCTGTAACAAGGCCAGAAATGAGCTTATATAGAGTGGTGTTGATGCTATTGTAATTAACCCAATTATTAGTTAACAAAAAAGGAGGCAAGGGAAGGCCAGGCAATATAGGCTTGCCATTTGTGCAGTGCCAGAGAGCTGCAGTTTAACACTCTCCAGGTCTGTTCCCCACAGATCCTGGGCTGATGGACTGGACAAAGGAAAAATACACGCATGCTCAACCATGTATAAATAATGCCGAAAAGGTGGTTATCTGTCAGTCACACCTGGGAGCAAGTCATTATTCAGAATAAGCATGGCCACTGCAAAAGTGTGAGATCTAACATACATAAGCTCCTGAACAAAGGTAGTTCTCCCTGTAGGCCCTCCAGCACTGTTGGACTCTTGTTGTAAGGGGAGTGCTTTTATGCTCTGCACTCACCCCCATGGTCCACAGCCATGTGGACACTCCACACAATGGACTCATAGACTGTGACTAGCATAATGCTATGCTGGACTTAACTCCACCATAGAACAGAAACTCTGGACACCAGCTTTGCTTTTACCTCTGCTGAATTCCCAACTGTACCTTTTCTAGGATGGGACTAATATTGTAAGAACCTGACCCCCAGCACCCAGTTCGGAAGGGAATCCCCCATTTCCACAGATAACAGTTCCATCCAATACAGTGATGGAAGGATTCTTTATCTGCATTTTCCAGTAAGGTAGCTGCATGTGACCATGGAGCATTTGAAATATGCTATCATGATAGAAAAAATGAATTGTAAATTGAATTAAGTTAAACTATATATGGCTACTGGCTCCCATCTTGGGTAGTATAGGGATGGAAGATTCTACATGAATTGAGTTCTTTATTCTTATTTCTTTCACTTTTATTTTGTAAATATGTGTCTGAGGCTTGGATGGAGTTCGCAAATAAAAGGAGACGTTCTCTGTTTTATTTGAAGAAGAAATAGGTTTAACAACTAACATTTATGTTGAATCTCACTCTTCTAAATCACTTCACTTAAAGTGGCTCAATTTCCAGACCCCTGGATTTGTTTACTCTGTTTAGTTTAGCGAGGCCAATAGATGAGGAATAATTTTAGGATACATTATTTTCCACAGCACTACCCCTTATAAGTTTCTTTGGGGAAACATACAATGAAGGTTTAGATCATTGGAGGTGGTTATAACCTAAAGAGATAAAAGTTCATAAACACTGAAAATTGGATATTACATATGACTCTTCTTATAATCGAATATGAAAAGTCATTCTATTTTTTAATGCTTATAAAATTAAAAACAGTTTCTCTAGGTTTATTGGACTTTTGTATCCTCCTTTTGTGACAACTTTCTAAAGTTTTTGTTTTAATAAACATTATTAAATGATAAGAAGTTTAAAATCATAAGACATAATCCTTTGTCATATATATTGCAAATATGTTTACAGATTTGGCTTATATTTTATCAATAGTGCACTTTTGGTGATAAAACACTTTAAAATGTACTAAGTGTTGGTCTATTTATCTTCATTTTTGTTGTTTTTTTGGTCTGCTCTGATGTCATGCTTAGACATACAGTGCTATATACTAAGATTAGATTCTTTTTCAATAACATTTTCTTCCAGAAATGGTTTCATTTTTCACATTTAAAGCTTTAATTTTCTGGCACTTACTATTATGTATGATGTGCAATGTGAATCTAAAGTTACTTTTCTCTCCAAATGGCTAGCCATTTGTCCCCAAAGCATTCATTAAACATCCATTATTTTCACCTATCTGATATAAAATGTCACCTTTATCATAAGCTAAGCTTATGATATTCCCAAGCAGTTTTTGTATTTCCTATTTTACTTCATTGATCTGCCTTCCCCTCCCCCCCTGCATCAGATACCACCATGTATTCTTTATTTTTCTCTAAATGTCAGTGTCAAGAGCAAGATGATATCCTTTCTATCACACTGCTTTAAGACAAGTAGTTCATATTGGCTTCTGTTTTTCCAACATCATTTTTTTATCCTCCCCTCACACATATTTCAATGTTCTTTGATACATGAATTTTATATTCTTCAAAAATATATTTTACATTATATATCTCCATTCAAGATTATTTTTGGCATTGTTTAGTTACCAGATTGAGAAAAAATACTTGTTTATATGTGTATATGTATGTATTACATATCTATGTTGTGTACACAAATGCTCACATATACTACATTCTTCTATATTTCATTGCTTGCCACAGTCCTTTTAATCCATGAATTCCACATTTCCGAGCTTATATTTTTATTTCTTATCTTTTTTGTTTTCAAAAATTGTATAAGGACTGAATTATAAATATTTCCTTGTCTAGGAGAGTTGTTCTATTGGCTTGACATGTAAAATTTAGCTTGGGTTCATTTAACATTCTTTTTTAAAATATATTTTTTAATTGATTTCAGAGAGGAAGGGAGAGGAAGAGATAGAAATGTCAATAATGAGAGAGAATCATTGATCAGTTGCCTCTGCACCCTCCGACAATGGATTGAGCCTGCAACTTGTGCATGTGCCATGACTGGGAATCAAACCATGACTTCCTGGTCCATAGGTTGACGCTCAACCCCTAAGCCATGCTGGCTGGGCTCATTTAATATTCTTTTTTTTTTTTTTCCTTATTTATTTATTTATTTATTTATTTTTCAATTTTTTTAAAAAAAATTTTTTTACATTTTTTAAAATTACATAAAGCTTTACAAAGATTAGTACATATGTCTCTTTTTCCCCCTGCCCTACCCCCAGCCTCCCCTACCCCCCAGTGTTTTGTGTCCATTGGTTATGCTTAAATGCTCACACAAAAGTCCCTTGGCTGATCTGTTACCCCCGCCCCCAACGTCCCTGTCCTTGTTGCTGTAATTTGACAGTCTGTTTGATGTTGCTCTGCCTCTGAATCTATTGTTGTTCACCAGTTTATAATGGTTATTATTATCCATAGATGAATGAGGACATGTGGTATTTTTCTTTCATTGACTGGCTTATTTCACTTAGAATTATGTTCTCCAG
>PVJC01042608.1:0-14871 GCA_004026665.1 Murina feae
CGCCATGTTGGCTGGGCTAATTTGCATACAGCCGTTCTGATTGGCTGTGGGCGTCCTGGAGAAACGGTTAATTTTACTATTCCGCTTTTATTAGTTTAGATATATCTCCTATATAATAAAAGGATAATATGCAAATTGACCCTAATAGCAGAACCACTGGGAATGACTGGTCACTATGACACACACTCACCACCAGGGGGCAGACGCCCAATACAGGAGTTACCCCTGGTGGTCAGTGCACTCCCACAGGGGGAGCTCTGCTCAGCCACAAGCCAGGCTGCCAGCTGCCAGCACAGCAGTGGTGGCGGGAGCATCTCCCGCCTCCTCAGTAGAGCTAAGGATGTCCGACTGCAGCTTAGGTCTGCTCCCTGCTGGCAAGTGGACATCCCCCGAGGGCCTCCAGGCTGCCAGAAGGATGTCTGGCTGCCAGCTTAGGCACAATCCCCCGGGGAGCGAGCCTAAGCCAGCAGGTGGACATCTCCTGAGGGGTCCCAGATTGCTAGAGGGCACAGGTCGGGCTGAGGGACCCCCCGAGTGCACAATTTTCTGTGCACCGTACCTCTGTTGTGTGTGTGTGTGTGTATTAAAGAAAAGAAACCTCTTGATTATTTCAATAATTTCATGGTTAAGTCTCATTCTTACATAAACAGTCAAACTTAGTGCCTTGACCAAAAAAAAAAAAAGCTGTTATATTAGTTCACAACTTCCTCTGAGCACCTTGAATCGTTTGATACAATAAAGTTGCTGGCATGTGGCACATTACAATTGCAGACTGAATGAAACAAAAAAGGTTATAACAGGTATAGTAAGAAGTTTTTTCACAAAGTATGTAAATGTGTATGGTGGAGGAAAGAGAGGTGCCTGAAGGATGCTAACCGAAGTGCACTCTTTGTATATGGGATGCTTTTTACTTGGTTGGATTTTTAACAATAAACATCATTCTTAAGACAATAGAATAAATGCTAAGAAGGCTCTGAAATGTTAGTATGATTTGTGTGATGGATCAGCTTTTGTGTGAGATGATTTTAGTGGTTACATTGCTTTGTCTGAGGGACAGCCTGGCCCTGCTGTAACCATAATGAGACAAGCCAAGCGGCGGGGGCATGTGAGAGGGTGACTGCTTAGGAAAAGAGATAACCTTCCTCAGAAGTGCCCAAACTTCATTCTTACTCTGTAGTTGCTGGCTGCTGAGACCCAGGGCGGTGCTCCCTCTCAGGGAGACCCTTTGTTCCAGGCAGAAATGCAGGAAAAACTTTTTATTATGCATCTATATTCTAGTTGATGGTGTGAGGGCTCCAGTAAGTATGGGACATCTTTGACAGCGCCAGGATAACAAAACCTTTGTGTCCAGAAGTTCTTTAGGGCTGCCCATAGGACTGGTGTATGTGAGAACAGTGGTCTCATCCTTATTCCAAGTTCTGGAGATTTGGCTTGTGGGAACTTGCCAGTGTGGGCATTAGTAAGTGAATCCCAAATGCACAGGCTTCATTCATTGGCCTTGAAAT
Organism: Murina feae; assembly: GCA_004026665.1. Classification (NCBI taxonomy): domain Eukaryota; kingdom Metazoa; phylum Chordata; class Mammalia; order Chiroptera; family Vespertilionidae; genus Murina; species Murina feae. The sequence goes on from PVJC01042608.1 coordinate 1,506, forward strand.
ATAGGACAAGAGAAAGGTTTAAGTTTCCACATGTTCTTTCAAGAAAGATACCAAATTGTGCAAAGCAGAGCCTTGGGATCCTCTAGATTAGGAGCCCTGGCATTGTCCTGATCCAACAATATTTCCCAGGGGTTAATTCTTAAGAGCCCAGAGCAGTCCACTTCTTGAAAAATTATACAGTTCTCATAATCTCTGACCCTTGGAGTCCCACTGCAGGATACTAAGTGGCTAGGGGGAACATCACTGTATGGCTCACAGAAACCCTCCTATCCTCAGAAAGCCACTGAGTTGTGCAGGTGGGAGTGAGTTTTGGCAGTGGACCACTTCTGCCCCAACACCAAATGCCCACAGAACATCTGATATTGCCATTTATGCAGCAACTACCCTTGGTTCTGTTTCTGCCCTCTTCCTCTTGACACCTCAACCCTATCCTGCTTTGCTATCATTGGGGCTTAGCTGCTGATTGGGGAAGAAAGCTCTCCTCTGTGGTGAGCAGTGGTGTGAGTAGGTTGTGAGCAGTGAGCCTCTGCTTACCACTGACTATTCCTGTTATTGGCAGCCTTCCCTCCACCATCATCCCCACCCTGGCCCAGTGTTGCTAACCTCTGTCTAACTCTACTCTGCTCTCCCATGGCCAGGAGCTCAGAAGCTGTTCCAGGCAGAGAGGATGCTAGTTTGGGTGCCTGATGACCTACATGCCACAGCCTCAGGGGACATTACCCTCTGGGTGTCAGCCTGGATCATAGGTTAAGGTGCTGTGGCAGGTAGTCAGTGGGCAAGCCGGTATGGCATTCACCCCTCAAAATTCTGGCAGTTCCAAATACGGAAGCGTACTTCCTGCATCTAATTCCTCATGTGACCATAATCAGGGGGCCCTGGAAGTGAGGACAGAGTTCAGCTGGATCAGGCCCCAGGGATCCCTCACCATCTGTCCCCACTTCCTCCTGGATACTTCTGACTCTGTCCAAGGGCATTTGGCAGAGGCCTTCAAGAGCCCAGGTCAGCTGAGAAGCAGAGTGTGGGGAGCCCCCACCTGCCTCTCTTCTGTGCTCCATCCTGTGTCTTATATTCCTTGTAACCCCACCTCTCAGTTTAGGCCATCATCCTGGTAGGACAATTATAATAACCTTCTTACTGATTCCCCTACTGACACATTTGTCTGGCACAGTAGCCTAAGTCATCTTTTAAAAATGTAAATCCAGCCCTAGCCAGTTTGGCTCAGTGGATAGAATGTCAGCCTGGGAGTGATGGATCCTGGGTTTGATTCCATTCAAGGGCACATGCCTGAGTTGTGGGCTTGATCAGGAGGTAGCCGATCAATGATTCTCTCTCATCATAGATGTTTCTATATCTTTCTCTCTATTGATTTCCTCTCTGAAATCAATAAAAATATATTTTAAAATAATGAAAAAAAAAAGTAAATCCAGCTCCTTCTTGTCAGTCAAGTCTCAATCCAGTGTCACCTCCTCAGAAAGCCTCCCATTGATCACTCCCACATATCTGTGCCATCATGTTTTATTATCTCCACTAGAGGCCCAGTGCATGAAAGTCTTGTATGGGGGAGGGGGGGTTCCTTCAGCCCAACCTTCACACTTTTCAATCTGGGACCCCTCGGGGGATGTCCGATGCCGGTTTAGGCCTGATCCCACAGCACATCCCTCTCACAATCTGAGACTGCTGGCTCCCAACCACTCACCTGCCTGCCTGCCTGATTGCCCCTAACTGCTTCAGCCTGCCAGCCTGATCACCCCCTAACCACTCCCCTGCCAGCCTGATCATCGCCTAACTGCTCCCCTGCCGGCCTGATCGCCCCCAACTGCCCTCCCCTGCAGGCCCAGTCCCAACTGCCCTCCCCTTCCAGTCTGATCACCCCCAACTGCCCTCTCCTGCCAGCCTGGTCACCCCTAACTGCCCTCCCCTGCTGGCCTGGTCGTCCCTAATTGCCCTCTCCTACTGGCCTGATCGCCCACAACTGTCCTCCCTGCTGGCCATCTAGTGCCCACATGGGGGAGGCCATCTTGTGCAAGGGCTTGACGGTCAATTTGTATATCACCTCCCTATTATATAGGACTAGGGGCCCAGTGCACAAAAATTTGTGCACTCGGGGAGGTCTCTCAGCCCGGCCTGTGCCCTCTCACAATCTGGGACCCCTCAGGGTATGTCCACCTGTTGACATGCCTGGCCAGCCTGGGTGAGGGGCTGATGTCTGTTTTCAGGCTGGTCAAGCCCCCCAGTGGGGACCCTCACCCCATGGGGGGTGTGGCCAGCTTGGGTGAGGGGCTGAGGGCCGTTTTCAGGCTGCCCATAGTTCCCATTGACCCAACGTTCCAGTGAGGCTGGCTGGAATCAGGTTTCTGGGGTTTATTTATGTTCTATAATTGAAACTTCGTTGCCTGGAGCGGAGGCCTAGGCAGGCAATGAAGCCTCCTGTTTGCTTCTGCTCTGTGGCTTCTATAATTGAAACATTGTTGCCTTAAGCAGAGGCCTGGCCGGCCTAGGCAGGCAGTTTCAACTCCATCGCTGGTGCAACAGAAGCCTCCTGTTTCCTCTAGCTCCGTGGCTCCTTGCTGGGTTAATTTGTATACAGCCGCTCTGATTGGCTGGTGGGCGTGACTTGGGTGTCTCAGAGTGATAGTTAATTTGCATATTACTCTTTTATTGGATTAGATTGTTTTGATCTCTGACATTATCTGGAGAACTCTTTTGTTTATAGCTTTACTGTCTGTCTCCCCCACTAGAATGTAAGCATCAAGAGGGCAGAGAATGCCTGGCCAGTGTGGCTCAGTGATTGAGCATCACCCTATGAATCAGGAGATCATGGTTCAATTCTCGATCAGGGCATGTGCCCAGGTTGCAGGCTTGATCCCCAGTAGGGAGTGTGCAGGAAGCATTTGCTCAGTGATTCTCTCTCTTCATTGACATGTCTATCTCTCTCTCCCTCTCCCTTCTCTGAAATCAGTTTTTAAAAATCTGTATTTTTTTTAAAAAGAAGGCAGAGAATATGTCTTGAATCAATCCATTCATTCATCTATTCATTCTTCACAAGAGCTCACTGGGCTAAGTGGAGAAGAGAGAGCCTCTTATTGGTAGTGAACAAGACATGAGCCTACAGAGGAGATGGGGCAAGGGCCTCTTGGCAGGATGGCAGCCAGCCAGTAGGCCATGTCACTTTAAAAGCAGCAGGAAACCAGGCTCTGAGATAAGAAGCACTACAGCCAGTGTTGATAAAGGTGGGGAGAAGGCCAGAGGGTAGAGAGGTGAGGCTGCTCCGTGGGGATGCCCAGGCCTCTGTGGCTGGCCAGGCAGCACCACATGCTTCCTGTGGGAAACGAGGAGAGGAGATCCCCTCTGCAAAGGCCCTGAAGCTGGGGCTGCCCCAGATGCCTCACCCTTGTCCTCACGGGCATAGCTGCTGTCCCTATCTGCTGTTCACGAACACTTGTGCTGTTGGCCCTGGCTTCCTGTGCGCCTCTGTGTTTTAGTCTCTCTGTTGGTAAGATGGCTCCACCACTCTGATGGTTGTGAAGCGTCTGGGATGTCTGAGAGGAGGAGCTCTGGAAATGGGGGGCCGGAGACTCAAGGGGAGTGAGGCTCCCTCTGGAAGTCTGAGACATGAAGTATGGGAGGCAGGCAGTGGGTGGAGGATAAGTCAGGCAAGGCTCAGGGTCTGAGGCAGGCATGGGGCAGACACTTGGAGGACCCAGGCCTAGCTAATCTCCTGATGCTGGCTAACAAAGACCTGGCATTTCTCTCCGTATCTTATCCTGACTAGTTCCTGCCAAGTGGCAGGGAGGGTAATGGAAGAGCACCTGGCAGGGAGTCTTGAGATGAAGATTCAAGTCTCTTCTCTGCCACTGTGGCTATGTAGCTGTGGACAAGTTACTGTATTTTTCTGTGTATACGACACCCCCATGTATAAGACGCCCCTCACTTTTCCAACCTAAAATTAAGAAATGGATATGTTAAACATTTTGGTGGTTTTCCTCTTATGGCTTTCTTCTTTTTTGGCATCTTAAGGAGTTATTCTTCCTGTTTTCTCCACTATCTGATCATACACTCAGTGTGAGGAGGTCCAAATTGTCTCTCTGCAGCTCTATTTCCATGCTCTTTTGAACCGCTGATTACATTTAGTTTGAATTTTGCAGAGTAAGACAATCACTTATGATATTTATCTTTTTAATGTTTTGACATCTTTATGGGCTCAGAACGCTGGGTCCTAGTTGCATCTGCACACACTCCACCTCCACCTCCAATTACAGCATCAGCTGACGTCAATAACAATAAGGCTCGTGATTGGAGGAAACCTGTTTGACAAGGTATGGGCGGCTACATACCCTCTACAGCTCCCTCCTTGGCTGACTTCTATGTATAAGACACCCCTCAGATTTTCAGTCTAACAATTTTAGAAAAAAAATAGCATCTTATACATGAAAAAATACAGTATTTCTCTGCTCAGAGCTCCAGTTACACCATCTGTGAAAGAGAGGGTCATGATCTTTCTCTCACATGATTGTGGAGAGGATTGAAGAAATGAAGTCATTCGGTGACTCTGTGGGCCTTAGCCCTTACTCCTACCAGGGCCACCTCTGAGGTGTGGATGGCAAAGGATCAGTGGACACAAGTGAAGGAAGCCAGAAAACCACTGTCCTGACTCAATGGCTTGCCCCACCCTGGCCTCTGGCCCAGATTCTGAAGGCCTTAGTCAAGGGGTGGGGGTCAAAGCTGGGGTTTCCCTACAGGTCCCATGGGCAGAAGCATTATAGGTTTCTGTAAAGTCCTCAAAACAGCAGGATATGGCTGGAGGAGAGCTTAGAACCGCCAGAATGGAGGGGTGAGACAGTTGGACCCACCCCCTGGGGAAACCCAGGCATGAGTTGGCACCTGGACCTGAGCACAGTTTTGGTCCACCCTGCCCCAACGAGGCTCTGGAGAAAGCTCAGAAATAAGGGACTGAGGTGATCTGCAGGCCAAGGGCTGCTCTCACCTGAACCCCGCTCAGCATCCAGCCTGTCCAAAGACACCAGCCCCAGTGCCTGAACTAAACAGTACCCTGAAGCTGTTTATCCAGAGGAGCTGGGTACTTGAGAACAGCAGATTGAGGCCCTTTTCTGGTTTATATGTCACAATAGGAAAGAGGCTTAAGCTAAAGCAATAAAATCTCTTTTTAACTTCAATGTTTAATTGATTTCAGAGAGGAAAGGGAGAGAGAAAACATAAATGATGAGAGAGAATCATTGATCAGCTGCTTCCTGCACATCCCCTACTGGGGATCGAGCCTGAAACCCGGGCATGTGCCCTGACTGGAAATCAAACTGTGACCTCCTGGTTCATAGGTTGACGTTCAATCACTGAGCCACACCAGCTGGGCAAGCAATAAAATCTTAATGGGTGATTTCTAAGCATCAGGCTTATGACACATTTGGCCAGGAGCCGGTTTTGCGCATGGCGTTTTGAAGGTAATGGGTTAATGCTATGATGCAACTCAGGCCCCCCACTTATGAATGAAGGATTTATTCCACCAGCTGCTGGGAGGCTACCAGAAGACAGCCTTAGCTGCCAGCCCGCTTTGAGACTTGTGCCTGCTGAAGAACATTGACTTGTGCAAGATCACACCAGCTTCCATCTAGGGCAGGAGTGGGGAATATCCAGCCCTCAGGCCATACAAGGCCTGTGAAATCATTTGCTCTGGCCCTGCTAAGGAATTCGGGGTGAGTTAAACATTTGACCAAATACAGCCGGCTAATTTTTAAGTTGATAATTTGTATGGCCCGAGAATGATGTTATAAATATCCAAATGGCTCTTGGCAGAAAACAGGTTCTCCACCTCTGATCTAGGGAGTTCACATCTAGTGCTTGAGAGTGTGAGGGCATAAAAGGCATAGCTCCCTATTCCACTGTGGTAAAACTCTGAAGAACCATTGTAGGAGAGCTCTTTGGGCTCAGTGGGAACCTTCGTTGGAACTGCATGGCAGCTCAACCTCTCTGTAATCCTGCTTCCAGCCTCTCTTTTCCACAGGTGTGGATCCCAAGGGCTCTTCCGAATAAAGGTCCTGCATACCAACCTTTGATTTGGAGTCTGCTCACAGCACCTAATTTATATGGCTGGAGAAGAGCTTGGAACTGCCAGAATGGAGGGGTGGGACAGTTGGACCCGCCCCCTGAGGAAACACAGGCATGAGCTGGCACCCGGCCCTGAGCACTTTGATTCCAGGAGTGATTTTTTTTTATTAAAGAAGATGCTAAGATAAGATTTTGGAGCTAGATTACGTGTGTGGCTGCCAGTGAGGACCCAGCCCTTCCCAGTTGACAGGTGAAGCACAGACAGCCTCTGGCACAGATAGTAGTGCAGTTATAACTTTCACTCCTGTTGGAAGAAAATGCATTAGCTGGTGCAGTTTACCAGGTATTTGAGAAACATGAGGGAATTTGTACTCTAAGGACAATGGAATTGGATAATTATTGCTAAGCCTGATAACCCTCAGGAAAAGATAATGAAAAGGATAGAGTGATTAATTTTCAATTCCAAGCTAAGTATGAAAGCCCTAGGCCTTTGTGGTTCATATAAAGAGCTCTCATCTCGTGCAGTGGAAGACAAGGAAAAAGCTAAGAACCAAAGTCAAAGTAGTAAAACTCCAAAGAAGGTTAAACTCCAACCAAGTCTTCTGTGCCAAGGTCAGGGCCCTAGTTGGGAAAGAATGAGACCCTGACACATGGGATCTCTTTTGCACCTGAAAATCTTGAATCATCAGATTCCACAATCTTCTGAGCTTACATAAGTGGCCCATTCATCCCTATTAAGAGCTAGGAACTCTAACTCTTGCCTAACTAAAGATGATGCAAAGTCCTCTGTCTTGCAAAACATACCCTCTCTTCTTCCCAGGATCTGTTCCCACCCCCCACTCTTAGCCATTAAGCCAGTAACAAAAGTTAAATCACAACATAGGCTGGTCACAGATGTGCTGGACCTGCTAAGGGAAAAAAAGCTCAATACCTCAAAATGAATGCAGGAGCTAGCCTACAAGTGTGAGCAGGAGTTGGGAGAATATATACAGGACTGGATTCTGGATCAAGAGGGTACAACAGAAATTTGAATAAAAGAGTTTATGGATATGGATCACTCTCCAACGTTATAGTGTTTAGAACCATAGCAAGGATCTGGGAGATGGTGCAAATACACCATTATAATGGCTCCTAGAAGCATGGAAAAATAAGTGAGATGTGCCAAGATTGCTGTGGCAGACAGTGCAGGAAGTGGGTATACAGAAGTAGATTGAAAAACTCACCCAAGGGCCCCGGAGATACCAAAACAATAAGGAATGTGCTGGAAAGAAGGGCACCAGCATCACTAAGAAGTAAAGTTGTGGTTGTCCTCTATAGTTCAGGCTGTGGTGTAAGTAGCCATGCCATTTGAGCCATGTGAATCATCAGACCTTGAGATTTTTAAAGGTATTAGTAGTGGGAAAATACATTGTGTCCCTAGGGTTCTGGAGCAAGGCATTAGTATCTGCATTGGGGAATTATACTTACCATCTGAAAACAGCTTCGTTATACTACTGAACGCTAGTGCAGCTGGAGGGCCTGATTGAGTGACCATGCCACTTGAACTATTTGTGATGCTTGGTTTTGTCAGACCTACTAAGTCATTAGATCAGGTGGTCTTAGCAACAACCTATTTATTATAAGATGAAATCAAGTGTGAGGAGGATTGGAGTGCACAAGTAAGCTGCACAAACAAGTAACACAGAACTTGTGTCATTACTTCCATGGCACCAGAGCCTCTCCCCTGTCTCACACCTGTGACAATGTGTGTGACCCCCAAGGATCAGCTAATGGAGGAGGTTCACAAATAGGTCAGATCAATATGTGGGTCAAGCCAAAAATGGTTAGTAACTGTACTACAGTCCCACTCAGGAGTGACCTGGAAAGTGAGGAAAAATCTAACAGGCTAGAATTTCAAGTTGTATACCTGGCCATTGACTTTATGTGGAGAGGTAGTCTGAAGTTAAAATACATGTGGACTCATGGGCTGGTCAGGGACCTGGAAGGAGAAAGACTAGAGGACCTGGGACAAGAAAGTGTAGGAGAGAAGCACATGATGGAGAAATGACAGTGACATGAAGTATGGAAAGCTTCATATTGCGTGTTAATGCCTACTAGGAAGCATACTGCAAGGGAGGAGATACAGTAATTGGGTAGACATAAGTTGATATGATCTAGCTCCTGTCATTGTAATCCCAGTGCTGGCTCAATGGGTAGGTAAATGTAGTAGCTAATGAGGGCAGGGATGGAGGCTATATAAACCCAATACCATGGACTCTTAACCACAGTTCATCTAGTTATTGCCACTCACCTGTCTAGACTTGCAGCCACAGAGACAAATCCTGAGCTCCACAAACAACACTGTGCCTCAAGGAGGTCAACAGGTCACTTGGTTGCCAGTTGACTCCATTGGCCCTCTTACACCCTGGAAGGGCCAGTGATTCATTTTGACAAAAATAAATACACATTCCAGGTATGGGGTTTTGCATCTGCTGACCTCAGCCAAATCACTATCCAAGGGCTTTCAGAGTTTTTGATTCACTAGCATGAGATCACATAGACTATCTTGTCAAGCCAAGGGATTCACTTTACATCAAAGAATATGGAGGAGTAGGTCCATGACTGATCATAGCACACACTGCACCATCCAGGAGCTGTCAGCCTTCAACAGCTGTGTCATCTTGGAAATGGTGCTTTACAAGGATAATGAGCCATCATCCTGAACACGGTTCTCACTGTAAGTCAAAGACCCATATGTGGAACCATGTCCCAATAGGTATAATGCAAAGGTCTGAGAACCAAGAGATAGAAGCATAAATGGCCCCTTTTACCATGGCCCCCAGTGACCACCTTGGGGAATTTGTGCTTCTCATCTCTGACTCTGGACTCTGTGGATTTAGAGATCCTTCCACTGGGGGCCACTGCAAGAGTTATTTAAACTACAAACCAAGACTCCTGCCAGGGCACTTTGACCTCCGTATGGCCAGGACTGGCAGAAAAGAAGAGTAGCCCTGCCCTGACTGGTTTGGCTCAGCGGATAGAGCGTCAGCCTGTGGACTGAGGGGTCCCAGGTTTGATTCCGGTCAAGGGCATGGACCTTGGTTGCGGGCACATCCCCTGCATCGATGTTTCTCTCTCATCAATGTTTCTAACTCTCTATTCCTCTCCCTTCTCTGTAAAAAATCCATAAAATATATATATTTTTAAAAAAGAGTAGTTACCAGCTTAGCAGGGGCAATGAGCCTGACATCAGGAGGGGGAAAGGCTACTGCTACATAGTGCTACACAGGGAGAGTCACTTGGCTGCCTCTGTAGTACTCCCTCCCCCAGTTTTGGCAGTAAAGGGACAAATGCAGCAACCCCAGGCTAAAGTGGAATTAGACCAGGAAACAGACTCCTCAGAGACTGGGTTAAGCCACCAGAGAAGCCACCAGGATGAGCATATGTACTAACCAAGGGGGAAGGGGAATCTAGAACAGATAGTAGAGGAAAGGGGGAGTACCAGTCGCAGCCCTGGGATAAGCTACAATAGTCCATCTCACTAAGTTTCCTCCTGGAAGAGAACACAGCTCTCAGTGGGCATCCCTCTCTTTGGGGATTTTCTTGGCTGAAAATATTTGTCATGGCTCCTTCCAGGGACAGCCTACATGTAATTATGGGTCAACATGAAGGAATAAAGGCCAGGACCTGTCAGATCCTCAGTTCTTTGGGCCCTGCAGGTATGAGGGTTAGGGGGAAAACTGGTAAATTGGAGCTTAGCATCTTCTGGCAACCACAGAAGCACAGAACTGCAGCCTCAACCTGGCACTGTCTACATTGTGCCCACACAGACTGGACTCACAGTGATCCCCAAGAAGACCTTTACCAGGACAAGCAGGTCCACCAGGCTGTGAGGGATATGGGGCAGCCTTTCCCTACCCCATAAGGCTGGGAAGGGGAAGTGAGGACAGGGGAATGGACTGATTTTTGAGCCTGGCTTTAAGGACAGTGAGGGCGTGCTCCCTTCTTGGAGACTATGGTGTAGGGGGAATTACTGCCTTAGAAAAAGTCCCTCTAAAGCCTCTGATCACAGTGACAAGAGGGAGAAACTTCATAAGCCTCAGGGCTAAGCTCAGAACAGAACTGCCACCTTCCACTCTGACCATAGCAGCTGTGTCTTTGTCCCTGCCAAGGACTCCAAGTCTATCTGTCCATCTATGTCTCTCAATCTGTCACTGCCATTGTTCCCGACTGGTTGCTCCTTCTGCCCCTTCCAAGCTCTGTCTGAATTTATCTGTCAGTGCCAGGGATTCTGTCAGTGTCTGTCTACCTGTTATGATCAAGAACCCTGAGCTGTGTCTGTTTGTCTGTCAGTGTCATGGGCCAGCCTCTCTGCCTCTGACTTGTGGACCTTTGGACTGGCAGACTCTAAGGAAAGATGCTCCTTCCTACTGTGGAGGTTCATGATAACTACAGGACCCAGGTTCATGACCATTCCTGGTGTTTTTATTTGGTCATAAATCCCAAGGTTGTATAAATCTTTCCTTGAGCTTTGTGGGCACAAGAACTTGTAGAGTGACAGTGGCCCAGGGGCATGTGCTGGGACTCTTGCACCTTCCTCTGATGTCTACTTGGTTTCTGACACCAATTGGTGTGCATTTCCAGGGCTTGAACTGGTGAGAAGGGGTGTTAGGGACCGTCTGAGCAACAGCCCTTATGACTCTGGGCTGGGTGTAGCTGTTCCCAGGCCCTGAGGAGGGCTAGAACTTCTGTTTCATTTGAGGACCTGAGAGGGGCCCTCAGCAACTGCCTCAAAGAGATTCTGGTGGGAGATGGAGCGGAGGACTATGCGGGTCAGTCAAGGAGAGCTTTGGGAGTGGGGGGGGGGGGCAAGGGAAGACTGAATTCTCGAGTAGTTTCTGACTCGAAGCTGTGGCTCCAGCAGCAGTAGCTGTTTTCCCAGCACATGAAAGGGCCCTATCCTTATACAGCTCCGCTACCAGGAGAACTTGAGGCTGCCCCAGGCTGTGGGCCGGAGGAAGTGTGACACATTGCCAAGAGCTGGGTTTCCTTCCCTTCTGCTTCCTTTGAGATAGTTCCCAAATTAATTTAGTGGGAAAGGGAGCAGGCAGCTATGCTGCTGCTGGGTTCCCAGCTCCCCTGGCTCCTGGTTGACCCAAGGTTATCTATCCTCTTTACTCACTCTCAGATGCTATTACTAAGAAGGATCATGATCACACCCTTGGCTATGTAGTGAGTACCTTATAGTCTGGTGCTTATCTTTGCTCCACAGAGAAGTCTCTCAACTTTGGAAATTCGTGCTGCTTTTCCATCCTAATTTCCATAAAACCTGTGTGTTTTTCTTTTAATCAGAGGTGAGAAGAGACTTACTTTCATCAGACCCTAGACATAGCTGCTGCTGGCACCTGTGCAGTGAGGGGTCCTCTGCAGAGGAGGATAGAGCAGGGTTCAGAGCAGACACTTCACAGCAGACTGAGACCCAGGACATGGGCAGGCAAGCCCAGAATAGTGTTGAGGAGGAGAATTCCCCAGTAGAAGGCATGTCCACCACCCACTGGACTCTGGTCTACCCAGGGTTGCACAGCTAGATATCAGTCACTTAGCTGGATGCATTCCAGGCACGGGCCAGGGGATGTTAGGAGAGCTGTGGCTGGTGTTTGTCCCTGGGGTCCAGAGCTGCTGTGAGGGAGAAGGAGGGCTGTGAGCAATGAAGCTTATGGGGGGTAGGGGAAGGGAGGGGTCATGGGTCCACAGTGGCAGATCAGGACCTTAGATAAGACCAAAGGGTTTGGAGTTTATACTGAGTCAGCAGGCAGCCCATATAGGATACAACCAGACTAATCCCCTAAACTGTAAGCACTTCAAGGGTGAGTTTCTTACTGCGTCTGACGCAGTTCCTGCTACTTCCCAGTCATTCAGTAAATATTTGTTGAATTAATTAATCATACCTTATAGTTAGTACTTTATAACCTGGTGAGAAACCCATCTGGCTGCCAGGGGGAGAGAAGCAGGAGGGGCCTGTCTAGAGACTCCTGTGGGGCACTGGAGGTGCTCACTGTGTGGGAGAGTGGATTGGGCCAGGGAAAGACTATAGGATGGAGAGAACTTGAGATTTGAAAGGGACCAGGAAGATGAAAGCACTAGCACATGATGAGGTATTGACTAGGGGACTGAAACCCCAAGAGGAACCCAGATCACTTCCCAGGGCTGAGCCTCTTGGCCTGGTCTCTCTACTAGGATGGCGGCCAATCAGTTTCCTCACGACCTCTAAGAAGTTCTGGGGCCAGAGACTTGTAGACAAGGACTGTACTCCATACTGCCCTGGCAAGACACCATCCACATCCATGTCAGACTGAGCCTTGCGCTAACTCCCTCAAAAAGGAGACACTGGAAGTGAGGCTGTCCCTCCACAGACTTGGCAGCATGGGGAACTGACGAGTGATAATCTGGCTAATTTCCTTTTGGTGAGCAGACTTCGCTGCAGCCTGTCTGAGCCAAGCTCCCCAAGGGCAGTTCCTATGACCCTATGAGCAAGGTCTGACCTCCGCCCAGGCTTAGTTGGATTTGGGTTTTTTTTTTCATTTCCCAGCATTTGGCTTGTCAGAATGTGGACAGTTGGGCAAGACTGAACAATGTAGAGAAGGCTATCCAATAATGATGAGGACATTTGGGAGGCAGCTTCAGGTCACATGAAGGGAGAACAGAGACCTAGTGTCTGATGGATAAGCAGTGTCTACAAAAGGCAGGAAAACCAATGACAGTGTTGTTTCGAAAATACTTTTCCTTGGAAAAATGTTTGGGTACTTACTAAAGCTAAAATATGTACATGCTATGACTCAGTAATTCCATACTATTCCCCGCATTTTCAACAGAAATGCATACATATACTTAACCAACATATGAGTACAAGAATATTTATAGTAGTTTTATTATGTCAGCCAAAAATCAGAAACAGCCAAAACAGGCCGTAGAGTGGGGAAATGCATCGTGGGACATAGGATAGTGCTCAGAAATGGAAAGAACAGACCATAGCTACATGGAACAACTAGAAAGAGCTGTACAGACATGACATGGGTAAAAGGAATTATGGCGATAACAGTTGGGATGGTGCATAGAGGGCTGGTTTCTGATAGGGAAAGAAAAAGCTCAGGAAGCCTCTGGGTACTACTGGTTATGTAAGTTTAAACATATAAAAATTCATTAAACTATACACTTAAGAGTCATGTACTTTATTGGATAATAATTCAACTAAAAATAACAGTTTTTTAAAAGAACTTGCCCCATTTTTATTTAAAATAATTTTTTTATTAAATCTTTATTGTTCAGG
>PVJC01042609.1:0-14871 GCA_004026665.1 Murina feae
AAGAGCCCAATCATAGGCTACTCCTCTTGGTCCTCCTTCCACTCTTGCTCAAGCCCCTCGGCATTCTCCTTTTTCTCCCGCCCCACTCTGCCACCCCAATCAGTAAACTAACCATTCACTTTTTTTCCTCAGCTACACAGATGTTATTGATGTTGTCCAGGCCCTGCAGACCCATCCAGACTCAAATGTCAAGTCTTCCTTCACCATTGGTGCCATCACAGTGTGTGTGGAGCCCCTGAGCTGCTACATGGAGCACAGGTACACTGTTAAGACCACCTCCAGCCCACAGGACATGGTGTGTTTAATGTACAAAAAGCAACACACTAGAAGGAGACACATCTTTATGTGCTTGTCTTTTGGAACACATCCGTCTACCTTATATACAATAAATAGTTGTTACTGGATTAGTGCCCAGTTCTCAGAAGATTTCTTTGAACTGGTAGCCTCTCCCCACTGTTCTTTGTATGCTGAAGAGGCAGTGGAACTGAGAGCAGCATCTCCCAGAAAGAAATGCCCAGGGCAGCCTTTCCTTCTGTCTTTACTGCTAGGAGGGGCCTGTGTCCCAAAGCACTTGGAGTTTCTCAAAGATATTTTTTCATATGGTGAAGCCATCTTAAAGCTATTTTACCTCATTAATGACACTCATTCGCATTGCTAACAGGGGAACTTTTTTTTCTAACTTTAGAAGTAATATAAGAACAGTAAAGAAAATTGGGTAATAATTCATCCATAATCTCACTAATTCACTGTAACTATTATAATATTTGTGAATTCCTTTTACAAATTCTTTTTTAATTCTTTATTGTTTAAAGTATTACATATGTCTCCTTTTTCTCCCATTGACCTCTCCCCAGCCTCCCCCACAGCCCAGCACATACCCTTACCGCCCCCACCCCAGTGTCTGTGTCCATATGCATGCATATAAGTCCTTTGGTTGATCTCTTACCCCCCTTCCCTGCCTTCCCTCTGAAGTTTGACAGTCTGTTCGATGCTTCTCTGTCTCTGGATTATTTTTGTTCATCAGTTTATGTTGTTCATTATATTCCACAAATGAGTGAGATCGTGTAATATTTATCTTTCTCCAACTGACTTATTTCACTTAGCATAATCCTCTCCATGTCCATCCATGCTGTTGTGAATGGTAAGAGTTCCTTCTTTTTTTACTGCAGTGTAGTATGCCATTGTGTAGATGTACCACAGTTTTTTAATCCACTCATCTGCTCATGGGCACTTAGGCTGTTTCCAAATCTTAACGATTGTAAATTGTGCTACTAGGAACATAGGCGTGCATATGTCCTTTCTGATTTCTTGGGATATATTCCTAGAAGTGGGATCACTGGGTTGAATGGGAGTTCCATTTTTAATTTTTTGAGGAAACTCCGTACTGTTTTCCACAATGGCTGCACTAGTCTGCATTCCCACCAGCAGTATATGAGGTTTCCTTTTTCTCCAGCACTTGTCATTTGTCGATTTGTTGATGATAGCCATTCTGACAGATACCTCATTGTCGTTTTGATTTGCATCTCTCAGATGACTTAGTGACTTTGAGCATGTTTTCATATGTTTCTTGGCCATTGTTTCTGTATGTCTACTTTCAAAGAATGTCTATTTAAGTCCTTTGCCCATTTTTTGATTGGATCGTCTATCTTCCTTTTGTTAAGATGTATGAGTTCCCTATAAATTTTGGAGATTAGGCCCTTATTGGATATAACATTGGCAAATATGTTCTTCTATGCAGTGGGCTTTCTTGTTTTGTTAATGGTTTCTTTTGCTGTTCAGAAAGTTTTTATTTTGATGTAGTCCCATTTGTTTATTTTCTCCTTAGTTTCCATTGACCTAGGAACTGTATCGGTAAAGATATTGCTATGACATATGTCTGATATTTTACTGCCTATGGATTCTAAAATTTTATGGTTTCTCATCTTACATTTAAGTCCTTTACCCATTTTGAGTTTTTATGGTTTCCTGTCTTATGTTTAAGTTTTTTATCCATTTATGGTATAAAGTTGGTGGTCTAGTTTCATTTTTTTGTATGTATCTGTCCAGTTTTCCCAACACCATTTATTGAAGAGACTGTCTTGACTCTATTGTATGCTCTTGCCTCCTTTGTCAAATATTAATTGAACATAATAGCTTGGGGTTGATTTCTGGGTTCTCTGTTCTGTTCCATTGGTCTATATGTGTGCTCTTGTGCCAGTACCAGGCAGTTTTGAGAACAGTGGCTTTGTAATATAGCTTGATATCTGGTATTGTGATTCCTCCAACTTTGTTCTGCCCTTTCTGATCTTTTTATATGCATGCTTCTTAATAGTTGTGATATATTGTACATAATTTTATATTCTTCTTCTTTGGTTAACCTATAAACAAACATATATGTTAACATATGTATGTTCTTATAGCACACTAGTAATTACATTTTTAAAAAATATATTTTATTGATTTTTTACAGAGAGGAAGGGAGAGGAATAGAGAGTTAGAAACATCGATGAGAGAGAAACATCGATCAGCTGCCTCCTGTACACTCCCTACTGGGGATGTGCCTGCAACCAAGGTACATGCCCTTGACCGGAATAGAACCTGAGACCCTTCAGTCCTCAGGCCGATGCTCTATCCACTGAGCCAAACCAGTTTGGGCTGTAATTACATTTTTTATTAATTATATAATCATTATGTGGGTGAACATAATTGTCTTAATCATTTTACCACTGTTAGTTATATAGGATGTCTCCAACTTTTCACTATTATAAATAATGCTGTGGGAACATCTATATCCATATAAACTCAGATTTCAGATAATTTCCTTAGACTAGATTCCTCAGAGAGATATTATTGGGTGTATTATATGTTTATTACTTTTTATTCACATTTCCACATTGCCTTTTTGAGTGGGTTTTTCAGTTCACACTGCCCCAGTGGTGTCTGGAATTACCTGTTTCATCATGAAAGCATTCCTCAGTGGGGAGAGTTTCAAGCATTACATTGTCTCCTCAGAGCTATTTAACTTCCTCTCCCTTTAGCCAAGTGGAATATATCTTAGATCTGTAATCATGTGGTCTTTCTCGCTAGTCCTTATTATTATTATCCCTTGGTAACCGATTGATCTATCCTTAGACCTTCACCTGAAAAAGCTCTCTTTCTATTTGAGTCACAAGTTTGGTATCTTTAAATTTCTCATAGAAATTACATTAGAGATTATGTCCCTAATCACTGTATCTGATCCCAAGAAATGACTTCACCATTCTCTCCATTTTCTGTGATTGAGGTTGTGTTCCTCATAGAAAATCCAATGTGGTCTGTTTTCCTTCTTCTTAGGTTAGGTTACTGTAATGAATGCTGAACTTCACCATTGTACTGAGGACTTCCATGCTGACTCTTAACATGCAAGTCTTTCTACCATTCATGTCTCTTCTTTTTCTCATTTATTTAAAAGATGAATTAAAGCAGAGGGAGGTCTAACATGGGACTAGATAACTACCATAGATACTACTGTTAAAAAAAGGGTAGGAAAAGATAGTAATAAGGAAACAACAGATAGATGTTACACTTCAGAAAAATTAGCCCAAAGAAATACTCTTCTGCACTGTGAAGAAGAAAAAAATTAAGGAGAATAGGAGCTAACAGGATCAGGTAGAGAGAGCTCAAGGAAGAGATATAAGAGGTCTGGGGAGCCCTAGCCAGTAACTCAGTTAGTTATCATCCCAATGTGCCAAGGTCGCAAGTTTGATCCCAGTCAAGGCACGTATAAGAGCAACCAATGGCCTTAGCTGTTGTGGCTCAGTTGGTGGAGCATTGTCCCATGCACCCAGAGGTTACAGGTTCAGTTCCCGGTCAGGACACATGCCCAGGTTGTGGGCTCAATCCCCAGTAGGGGACAAGCGGGAGGCAGACAATTGATGTTTCTCTCTCATCAATGTTTCTATCTGTCTCTCCCTCTCTCTTCCTTTCTCTCTAAAATCAATAAAAACATATTTTTTTAAAAAAAGAGCAAACCAGTGAATGGGGGGAATCACAAATAAATGTTTCTCAAAAAAAAAAAATAGGTGAGGATAGGTCATAGTAGTCTTGATTTTTCTTTCTATAAAGTGGGGTTAGTATGACTTCTTTAATCTAGAAGGTAGACTAGATTCAGGATGGACCTATGTGAGATTTGCCTGATATCTTTATTTTAGTGGGTTTCATTCATTGAATTTCTATTGAGTGATTGCTGTATTCCAGGACCATTCTAGTCATTAAAGGGGCAGCAAGGAACAAGTTAACCCAAGTCTCTACATTTTTGTGGATATGCACATGAGAATTTGGGGACACATGTTTTGGGATAGATTAGATGAGTAATCATTTATTGATTGACTAAAATTTTATATAAATCAGGTACTTGGTTGGAACATGAAAAAAGGCATGATACCATACCTACATAAGATTTAGGAGTATATTATAACCACAGCTGTTTTTGTTATTCAGAGGTAGAGCTGGTCAACAACCACTATAGTATATGCATTATTTCAATGTTTGTTGGTGCAGAACTTGTCTACTATGTTTAAGACTGCTAAGCCAAGCCCCCTTTAATATTACAGTTTAGTAGGGCAGATGAGTGAGCCAACATTTATTTTGCACTGTTTGTCCAGCACTGTGATGCTCAACCCCTCTTAATTCTCTACATCCTCCTTTACAGTAGGCTTCAGTGTCATGTTTTACCATGAGAGAGCCATTCAGAAAAATTAAGTAATTTTCCAAATGCCACAGCAATGGCATGTACATAATTAATCATGATTAATTAGGGAATTAATTATGAGTAGGAAATGCCATAATAAAATATACTTTGTATAATGCAATTTTTACAAATTATGAAGGAGCGGTGATAACTCCAATTTGAACTAGAAAGAAAGCCAGAGTATGAATTTGAAGGATCGGGATCCCAAAGATGCCATGATATGAGAAATTGTATTCCAGTTTTAGGGAATCATGTATATGTGCAAGTCCATGTGTTCTGAATATTTTCTTTGCAGTTGCTTAAAGGGAGCAGCTTGATGACCTCAGGCCCTCTGAGATCCCTTACGGGGGAACTCTGCTCAGCCTCATCTAAAATGCCTGGCTGTGAGAAGCAAGCAAGATGCTAAGAAGGGCCTTTCAGGGCATGTACTCTCAGGTCACAAGCACTTGACGGGGACAGACACTTTTTAACAATATATTGGCTGTCGGGGAGAAGGGTGTTCAGCGAACAGTGAGTGCAGGGAAGTCAGTGAGTTCTGTTCTGGGAAGACTCTGGTGTGGATGTTCCAGAGCTCTTGACCTTGCTCAAAGCACAGAGGGGGTTCCTCCTTGGAATTCTTCAGAAACCATGAGGCAGCCAGGCAAGAGCAACCCAAAACGTGGTATTCATCCAGCTCATTCACCCACCAAATTTGGTTCCAAGTGATGTGTGCCTGGCTGTTTTTAGAAATCAAATAGAAGAATGAAGACTTGCCACCACCAAGGAAAATCCCCCCGGTGTTTTGAATAGCATTAAAACCTGCCACATAGACCAGAAAGCGTTCAGAAGTGTGGCTTCAGTAAGCATCCTACCTGCAGGGGAAGGAAACAGGAGCTCTGTGGTGCCAAACAGACTGGGCCCTGCATCAGCCCTCCCACTTCCAAGCTTCATGTGCAGCCTTGGGCGAAGCGCTTAGACTGCTTAGTCATCCAACACTCATTCTTCCCTGCTTTTAACAGGGTGGAAGTAAAGACAGAGCAAGATTGTATATGTGAACTGCGTGCATAACGCCCAGCCCCGTAGTAAGATAAAAGGCAGCTATTCTCCTTAATGTTACTGTTCTTCCCTGAGAAGAACACTATGATGTCTTAGGAGTGTGAAAGCACGAGAGTATGGGATTTTCTCTGGGGCTTCCTACAGAGCTCCAGTCCTTAACCAACTCACACTTCGGGTCAGTCGCCCTCACCTGCTTCAGTTGTGATCCAGTCAGTTTCCTCTTTGTCATTCACTATTAGAGGTCAGAATGGGATGAAAGGGGAAACAGGATTCTAGTGCGCACATGAAGGGAAACATGGCAACTCTGGTACTGAAAGCCCCTGTTAGAGTTAGGTGAATGTAATTTTTCTCATTTTCCCTTGAATTTCCCCTTTAGGAAGACAGTATCTCTTTAAAAAAAAAAAAAAAAAAAAAGCCAGCTCTCTTTCTATTCCTTTAGTCTAGAAACTGGCCATGCCCAAGAAGTATCCCCTCTTCAGCATTCCACCAAGAGTTGGCCACGTAGGGACTTTTCCTGGCTTAAGCAACTCTGTTGTGGTTCAAAGCTGTGAACACTTCTTACATAGCCATGGCTATCCTAATGCTCAGTGCTGCCTGCCACTTGCCACTCGAGTAAATCATCTTAGGTATTAGTGATATGCTCATTTTTGTGGGAAATAATGACAACTGAGACATTATGGTTTTAAAATATTTCTTTTTTCTAGATATATGTACTAATCTTTGTAATTTAAAATCTTTGTAATCTTTATGTAATTTAAAATCTTTGTAATCTTTATGTAATTTAAAAAAAATGTAAAAAAAAAATTTTTTTTTAATAAATAAATAAAATATTTCTTTTTTCTCCCTAGATTCCTCTTTCCAAAATGTCTTGACCAGTGTTCGCAAGGTAAGCAATGAGCTTTACTCCTGTTTGCATGACTTTCAGGTTCTGTTTAGATGCAACAGACTTTTATTTATGCTCCTACCTACCGTTCTAAAATCTAAAACAAATAAATTGGTACAGGGAAAACTTTGACATCTTTGATTTTTATATTTTATAGGCAGATTTCTTCCAGAGTTTGTTTCTTAATGATGACAAATTGCCATGGCAACACCTCTCCTGAGCTGGGTTTAAATCTGCCCTTGCCTTCCAACTAATATCAGTGGACTGAATAGGTATTCCTAGCCTCTGGAACATCGAGATCTTGCATTTCTCCTGTCCCATGAGTGCAGAGTATGGCCCATAGAACCTTCTCCCTTAATATCCCCCATATATACAATGAAATTTTCCATACCTCCTTGGTAGCATTTGGAAAAATCCACCTAACCTGTAGGTTACACTCAACTTTGCATTGTGTTACTGTCTGGAACCCCAGAAGCAGCACTTTTTAGTCATATTAGCTATGGTGCCTGGAGACCCAGAATAAATTCTAAGTTTCCTCCAGTGGTGATAAAATGCTCATTGTTATCAGAAGACCTGGGCTCTGGACTTCCTGAGTAAGCCCAGCAAGTAGATATCAGACAAAGAAATAACTCAGTGTCCCCAGCAGTTTTTCCCTGCTGAGCCCCTACCAGTCCACAGGGAGCAGAGACAGCAGAGCATACCAGAGATGTTGTCCTGGGAAGCAGCTGAGCTGGGTGCTGCACAGGGCAGGAGGCCGGGTCACTGGAGGGAGGAATGTGCGTTGGACTGCTGCACCAGGAGTCTCAAGTCCCACCTTCAGAGGCCCCTGTGGCTTTACAGGCATTGCACCCTAGAAGCTGAGTGGAGTAGAGGTAGATACCCATAGTCTCTACCACAGGTAGAGATTAAGGAGATTTTATGGAGGTTGCATCAGTGGATATGATGATAGGTTACATATGGGACATGAGTTAGAAAAAGGAGGTATCTTGGATGACTCCTAGGTTTCTAGCTTGAGAGATTAGGAAGGTTGGTAGCGCCTGTCCTTGAAATAGAAAGCACAGGAAGAAAAACAAAGGACTGGAAGATAACCAAGGAGAGCTGCTGGTCCTCAGATACATGTTTGTAGTCAGCATCAAAGCCACAGGTGTGGGCTGTGGTCAGCTCCTGTCCACCACATTATTGCCACTCCAGTGTCTTTGGCTCCTTGACACGTTCTCCCTCAGGGCCCCCTGCACAGATGGTTGGGCTGCCCTGGCAAAGGGTAAGTGCTTTGTCTTCACTGTTCATGAACCTGAGCAATATTACAGGACAGATTGCATTCTCTCTGGCACTTAGTAGGAATGTGTTCAAAGGCAACCTGTGTCAAATTCTGGGCTTGTATTAAAGCTAGGGATGTGATCAGCTATGGGCAGTCGATCTTGGACCCACATATGTTGTTTTCTGAACTCCAGAGGGCTTGTGCAGTGACAGTGCCTTGATAAATATCTTTCCCTTGCATCTGGGACCAGGGAACCGTGTGGGCTAGTCTGACCTGGCTCACCGTGGGCATGGGCTGCATGGGGGTGGGGGTGGGGTGGGGTGGGGATGGGGGAGATAAAAGGCAAGGTCAGTTGACTCGTGAACAACACAGGTTTGAACTGTGCAGATCTGCAGATATTTTTCAATAAATACTATAAATGTATTTCCTCTTCTCTGATTTTTTAATAACATTTTATTTTCTCTGGCTTATTTTATAAGAATACAGTATATAATACATATAACATACAAAATATGTGTTAACTGTTTGTTAACAGTAAGGCTTCTGGTCAACAGTAGGCTATTAATAGTTAAGTTTAGTCAAAAGTTATATGTAGCCTAGCCCGTGTGCCTCAGTGGTTAAACGTCAGCCTTTGATCCAGGAGGTTATGGTTCAATTCTTGGTCAGGGCACATACCGGATTGCAGGCTTGAGCCCCAGTTGTGGGCATGCAGGAGGCAGCTGATCGATGATTCTCTCTCATTACTGATGTTTCTATCTCTCTCCCTCGTTCCTCTCTCTAAAATTATTGTTTTTTAAATTATATGCAGACTTTTTTTTTACTATAATGCCCCTAACCCCAAAGTTGTTTAGGGTCAACTGTGTTTTTCTCCTCGGTTGATTTAGTGGCTCACTTGGAGGTGGGATCTGACACCAGTAGACAAACAATGTCCCAAGGGAGCATATTGCCTCCGTTTTTTCCTTTTCATGAGTCAGGCTTCCTGATTCATTGCTTTTACAACAAAGGATTATTTACAGTGAGAAAAGCACTGTATTGCAGTCCCAAGATGATGTTGTGTAGTACAGAAATGTAAGGATTAGGAAATAATCTCTGCTTAAAAAGCTAGCAAGGCTCATTATAGTGTTGCCTTGAATGCAGAATGACACATTTTACCAACATGCACTGCTCTTAGAAGTATCTATAGATAGATATAAGAGGTGAATTTTGTTTTCTCCAGGGCTACTGCAAGTCTTTCGCCCAGACTAGGATGGTCAGATAGACCTCAGAGATGTCTGGGCACTGTTGGGAATAGGCCAGACTGGCGAGACCGTGGTCAAATCTAGGTATTCACTCCTTGATGCAAACAGAAGGAAGCTCCTGAACCAAGCAAAATGAAAACACCCACCATGGCCTCTTCACCCTGAGTTCCAGATAACTGCTGCACCTGCTGCACAGATGGCATTTCCTCTTGACAGGTGGCAGTTTGCATAGCTGGCCTCAGGAATGCTAGGCATAATCCCTTTTGCTTGTTTCCCTATAAAACAAAGCCCCTTCTCTCTTTTTTTAAAATATATTTTTAATTGATTTTTACAGAGAGGAAGGGAGAGGGATAGAGTTAGAAACATTGATGAGAGAGAAACATCGATCAGCTGCCCCCCACACACCTCCCACTGGGGATGTGCCCGAAACCAAGGCACATGCCCTTGACTGGAATCGAACCCGGAACCCTTGAGTCCGCAGGCCAACGCTCCATCCACTGAGCCAAACCAGCTAGGGCACAAAGCCCCTTTTCTGTGTCCAGTTCTTGACCTAAAATTCCAAGTCCACAGGGTTTGCCTATGATGGTACTTGTGAGGCAGACAGTACTTTGGGCAGAGTGCCTCTCACCTTTTCCTGGACAGACCAGGCCTGTTTGTGACCCTGGAAGTATACACTGCTTAGGTTGGCATGTTTGCACTAGTCTGACTCCAGTTTCTTTGGCCCAAGAAGATACTAGACAGAATCCTAAGGCCTTTATTAGTCTTTACTGAGCCTTTCCTGGCTTCTCACTGCAAGACCCACCACAGCTATTCTCATTTTCTACCCCTGGGAATCTGACCAGGCCTCTTGCAGCATCCGGCTTCTGTATCTGCCATCTCCGGAATGTGCTGAGCCTTCTAGAACCCTGCCTGCTTCCCACTGTGCCACATTCTGAGCCTGGCCTCCTCACCTTGCCTCACTGTGTTTCCAGAGGCCCTAGTCACTTCCTGTGGCTACACCAGCACATGGGGTCCTGGCATTAACTCACCAGGCTGTCCTTCCTGCCTCCCCTGCAGCCTTCAGAGTGACCTTCCTAAATGGGAAAGGCACCACAGTGTCACCTTCATTAGCAGGCTTCCCTGACACTCTGGCTGAAGATGGTGCATCTTTTTTCTTTTGATTGAATGTGTTGGGGTGACACAGGTTAACAAAATTATATGGGTTGAAGATGCTTCAATTAATGTTAAAGCTTCTGAACAGAAAGGGCATGCAAGGAACCTTTTAAAATGGAATAAACAAAATGCTAACATATTCTCCATTTGAATTTCTAATCATGTGTTGTTACCAAAACTATGTCTTACATGGAGACCTTAACAATAGAGGTGTTTTGTTTTGTTTTTAATGCTCACCCAAGGATATTTTTCCATTGATTTTTAGAGGGAGTGGAAGAGAGAGTGAAAGACAGAGAGAAATATTGATGTGAGAGAAATACATCGATTGGTTGCCTCCTGCATGAGCCCTGTCCAGGGCCTGGGCTGGGGAGGAGCATGCAACAGAAATATGCACCCTTGAACGGAACTGAACCTGGGACCCTTCAGTCCACAGGCCAACGCTCTATCCACTGAGCCAAACAGGCTAGGGCAGCAGTAGACATTTTGAGTGTGTTAGAAGCTTATTTAAAAACTAGAGGCCCAGTGCATGAAATTTGTGCACTGGAGGGGGGTGTCCCTCAGCCCAGCCTGCACCCTTTCCAGTCTGGGACATCCCCCTCACAATCTGGGACTGCTGGCTCCCAATCACTCATCTGCCTGATTGCCCCTAACTGCTTCTGCCTGCCAGCCTAATCACCCCCTAACCACTCCCCTACTAGCCTGATCGATGCCTAACTGCTCCCCTGCTGGCCTGGTCACCCCCAACTGCCCTCCCCTGTAGTCCCAGTCACCCCTAACTTCCCTCCCCTGCCGGCCTGGTCACCTCTAACTGCCTTCCCCTGCTGGCCATATGTGACCACATGGGGGTGGCCATCTTGTGCAAGGGTGTGACAGTCAATTTGCATAATCTTTATTATATAGAACTAGAGGCCTGGTGCACAAAAATTTGTGCACTGGGGCTCCCTCACTAGCCTGTGCCCTCTCCCAGTCTGGGACCCCTTGGGGTATGTCCACCTGCTGGCGTAGGCCCGCTCCCCAGGGGATCGGGTCGAAGCTGGCAGTCGGACATCCCTCTGACAGCCCAGGAGCCCTTGGGGGATGTCCACTTGCCAGTGGGGAGCAGGCCTAAGCTCCAGTCAGACATCCTTAGTGCTGCTGAGGAGGTGGAGAGGCTCCCACCACCACCACTGTGCTGGCTGCCATCAGCCTGGCTTGTGGCTGAGCAGAGCTCCCCCTGTGGGAGCGCACTGACCACCATTGAGCGTCTTCCCCCTGGTGGTCAGTGTGTGTCATAGTGACCAGTCATTCCCAGTCGTTCTGATGTTAGGATCAATTTGCATATTACCCTTTTATTATAGGAGGATTGTGGGTTTGTGTGTGTGACTCCTTCTCAGCTGTACACTTTGAGAATCTACTGGTTAGCACCTGATATATGGTTAGTGCCTGGTAAATGTAGTCTGAACTGGTGAAGGTTGTTGGCACCTATTCCTGATGAGGTTAAGTACAGGGTATACAGAAAGGGCCCCCTGATGAAGCTCAGGGTATCAGTTGGAAAGCAGAATTAAGAAGATAGGAAGACCTGGCAAGTGTGGCTCAGTAGTTGAACATCAACCCATGCACAACAGGTCAGTTTGATTCTTGGTCAGGGCACATGCCTAGATTGCAGGCTCGATCCCCAGTAGGGGGCATGCAAGAAGCAGCCCTTTGATGTTTCTATCTCTCCGTTCTTCCTTTTCCTCCCTCTCTCTCTCAAAACCAATAAAAAAAACATTTTAAAAAAGAAGATAGGAGATTAGGAAGTAAAGCAGCTACAGTGTTGAGGCCATGCACTCCAAGAGGTGGCAGAAAGCGGAACAGAATGGTGGCTATGTCTCTTGGTGTTGGGGACCTGGGATGTCTATACAGGGGGCTGCTGGAAGGGACAGTCAGGGGAGGGAGCAAGGGTCCATGTTGAGTGTGAGCCCTCATCCCCTCAGGACTCTGAAGGCTGAACTGTTCTTGGTTTTATTCCCAGGCCTGGTGAGTAATGTGGTGTTCACCAGTCATACCACGGAGCAGAGGCACCCTCTCCTCGTTCAGCTGCAGAGCCTCATCAGGGCTGGCAATCCTACCGCAGCCTTCATTCTTGCAGAAAATGGGATTGTCACCAGGTAAACTTACCCCGTTCCCTTCACCCCACAGACCAGGCATCTTCTCAGGTCAGCAGCTCCCTCTGGCAATGCACCACAGCGTCTCACACTGTACCTGCGTCTGAGCCGCTACAGAAGTGCTGATGCTGCGTGAATCACCAAAAGGACACTATGGCTCAGAATCCTGTCCTGTTTTGAGATATTTTATTTTAATGCATTCACATTTTCATCCATTAAGGAATGGAAGTCAAGAATTTCTCAAGTTCCTGTGTTAACATGTAAGAAAAATTACATAGAGGACATAGAGAAATTATCTTTTTACTTCATGGACTTGGGTCCAAATTACAAACTAAGAATAGATCATTGGTGACTTTGTATGTGTGTGTACGAAAGCATCTGATTGTATAGCAATTTTGTTTGCTGAGTAAGGACACTAAAAGGTAATACACTTTTTATATAAGTTTGACCTTTTTAAAATAAATTTTTGTTGACTTCAGAGAGGAAAGAAGGAGAAAGGAATAGAAACATCAATGATGAGAGAGAATCATTGATCTGATCTGCTGCCTCCTGCATGCCCCTCACTGGGAATCAAGCCCTCAACCAGGGCATATGCCTGGCCAGGAATCGAACTGTGACCTCCTGGTTCATAGATTGACGCTCAGCCACTGAGCCACGCTGGCTGGGCTCGTTTTCACGTTTTAAAAATTGATTTAAGGGAGAGAGAGAAAAAAACATTGATTTGTTCAACTTACACATTCATTGACTGATTCTTGTATGCACCCTAATCTAGAGATTGAACCCTCAACCTTGGCATATCTATCTTATCAGGACAATGCTCTAACCAACTGAGCTACCCAGTCAGGGCTAGTTTTGACTTTTGAGCAATGCAGATATTTTACATATTCAAAAATTAAATGAAACCAATAAGGAGGAAAAAAATCTAAATACAAAAAAAGTGAAACCATCTATAGTCACACACGCACACAAAATAATTAATTCAAGTAACTTTTGAGCATAATCCTCTATTGATATCCTGATTCCAAACAACATCACTGAATAAAGAAGGCAGATTATAAATATGGCCCTAGCCAGTTTTCTCAGTGGTTGGAGTTTTGACCTGTGGACTGAAAGGTCCCGGTTCAATTCCGGTCAAGGGTTTATACCTTGGTTGCAAGCTCGATCCCTGGCTGTGTCAGAGCATGTACGGAAGGCAACCAATTGATGTGTCTCTCACATCAATGTTTCTATCTCTGTGTCCCTTGCCCTATAAATCAGTGGGGAGTGGGGGAAATATCTTCTGATAGGATTAATAATAAATATGAAATGGGAAAGGTGAAGGAAAACCCTGTAAATGTTGGATTTGAATTTGGGGGAACTAAGTGTAAATTTATTATTTTTAAAAAGGTATATTTACGAGCTCTTTTCATTGAAAGGGACCAGAAATACTAATGCCACAATAAACACCCCTACCTCTAGATCTTGGTTTCTATGTACCAATCCACTGTCAAGTATCAGGATTCCTTGGAGAATTGGCTGATTGCAGGCCTAGGGCAGGTACATTTTATGCCAAAAAAAGGAAAGATTTGACCTGTCCAGTTTGGCTCACTGGATAGAGTGTTGGCCTGGGGACTGAAGGGTCCCAGGTTCGATTCTGGTCCAGGGCATGTACCTTGGTTGCAGGCACATCCCCAGTAGGTGGTGTGCAGGAGTCAGCTGATCAAAGCTTCTCTCTCATCAATGTTTCTAACTCTCTATGCTTCTCTCTTCCTCTATGTAAAAATGAATAAAATACATATTTTAAAAAGGAAAGATTTGTGTAGATATGTCAAAAGGATATGGGAACTATCTTAAGAAGCTGTCAGTAGCCAAATTTGATACAACTAGAGCATGGAAAGGATAATGATAATAATGGATTATAGCACATGGAATAAGGTGAAGCTATGTGATACTAAACAAATGAAGAGGAGCAGGATACTAAATCTCTTTTAACAGGCAAATGCTAATAAATAAGGATACCTAGAACTAGAAAGTCACCGTCTTGTAACCTTTGGTAAAATAACTTGGTTTCGGCAAAAATCAATGGATGCTCACATAGTTGACAGGTTGTTGAAGAAAAGGATATTCACTAGTCTCAGAGTATCACTTCACAGACTACTTACTACTTACAAAGAGGGAAAGTAGCTTCACAGTGAGAAGAGAGAGTCTTGTAGTCATGACATTGACCAAATGATTCAACTTAGCAAGACCACCGGTGGGACAAATGGGCATCATGTGCCGATGTCCTGTGATGCTATGGGAAGGACACATCACTTGGTATTAATCTTGCCAAAAATGTTTACCTGAATCTAATCATGAGGAAACAACCGGACAAATCTAAGTCATGGGACACAAGACAACTGGCATATATTCTTCAAAAAGATTAATGTCATGAGAAACAAACACACAGAAAAGTTGGAGGAATTGTTCCAAATTAAAGGAAAATAAAGATT
>PVJC01042610.1:0-14854 GCA_004026665.1 Murina feae
TGGAACCCCTTGGGGGATGTCCACCTGCTGGTTTAGGCCCACTCCCTAGGGCGATCAGGCCTAAGCTGGCAGTCAGACATCCCTCTGGCAGCCTGGAAGCCCTCAAGGATGTCAACTTGCCAGCGGGGAGCAGGCCTAAGCTGCAGTCAGATATTCTTAGCGCTGCTGAGGAGGTGGGAGAGGCTCCCACCACCACTACTGTTCTGGCAGCCATCAGCCTGGCTTGTGGCTAAGCAGAGCTCCCCCTGTGGGAGTGCACTGACCACCAAGAGCAGCTCCTGCATTGAGTGTCTGCCTCCTGGTGGTCAGTGTGTGTCATAGTGACCAGTCATTCCCAGTGGTTCTGCTGTTAGGGTCAATTTGCATATTACCCTTTTATTATATAGGATTAGTACACATATCTCTATTTTCCCCTGCCCTTCCCCCAGTCTCCCCTGTACCCCCCAGTGTTTTGTGTCCATTGGTTATGCTTAAATGCATGCATAAAAGTCCTTTGATTGATCTATTACCCGCCCCCAACCCTCCCTGTTCTTGTTACTGTAATTTGACAGTCTGTTTGATGTTCCTCTGCTTTTGTATCTATTTTTGTTCACCAGTTTATAATGGTTGTTATTATCCATAGATGAGTGAGGGCATGTGGTATTTTCTTTCATTGACTGGCTTATTTCACTTAGCATTATGTTCTCCAGTTCCATCCATGCTGTTGCAAATGGTAAGAATTCCTTCTTTTTTACAGCAGCTTAGTATTCCATTGAGTAGATGTACCACAGTTTTATAATCCAGTCATCTGCTGATGGGCACTTAGGCTGTTTCCAAATCTTAGCTATAGTAAATTTGTGCTGCTATGAACATAGGGATGCATATGTCCTTTCTGATTGGTGTTTCTGGTTTCTTGGGATATATTCCCAGAAATGGGATCATTGGGTCAAAAGGGAGTTCCATTTTTAATTTTTTGAGGAAACTCCATACTGTTCTCCACAGTGGCTGCACGAGTCTGCATTCCTTTTTCTCTGCATCCTCTCCAGCACTTGTTATTTCTTGATTTGTTGATGATAGCCATTCTGACAGATGTGAGATGGTACCTCATTGTAATTTTGATTTACATCTCTCAGATGATTAGTGACTTTGAGCATGTTTTCATATGTCTCTTGGCTTTCTGAATGTCCTCTTTTGAAAAGTATCTATTTAGGTCCTTTGCTCATTTTTTGTTTGGATTGTTTATTTTCTTTTTGTTAACTTGTATGAGTTCCCTATAAATGTTGGAGATTAAACCTTTATCAGTGATAACATTGAAAAATATGTTCTCTCATGCAGTGTGCTTTCTTATTGTTGTGCTGATGGTTTCTTTTGCTGTGCAGAAGCTTTATATTTTGGTAAAATCCCATTTGTTTATTTTCTCTTTAGTTTCCAATGCCCTAGGTGTGTATCGGTGAAGAAACTGCTTTGGCATACGTCTGAGATTTTGTTGCCTTTGTATTCCTCTAGTATTTTTATGTTTTCCCGTCTTACATTTAAGTCCTTTATCCATTTTGAGTTTATTTTTGTGTATGGTGTAAGTTGATTGTCTAGTTTCATTTTTTGCATATATCTGTCCAATTTTCCCAGCACCATTTATTGAAGAGACTGTCTTGATTCCATTGTATGTTCTTGCCTCCTTTGTCAAATATTAATTGAGCATATTAGTTTGGGTCGATTTCTGGGTTCTCTATTCTATTCCATTGATCTATCTGTCTATTCTTGTGCCAATACCAGGCAGTTTTGAGAACAGTGGCTTTATAATACAGCTTGATATCTGGTATTGAGATCCCTCCTACATTGTTCTACTTTCTCAGGATCACTACAGCTATTCGGGGTATTTT
The DNA here is from genome assembly GCA_004026665.1 of Murina feae. NCBI lineage: Eukaryota > Metazoa > Chordata > Mammalia > Chiroptera > Vespertilionidae > Murina > Murina feae. Next base: position 1,860 of record PVJC01042610.1, read on the forward strand.
TTTTTTCTAGATGAATATGTGGAGAGTTCATTCTAGGTCTGTAAAATATGCTGTTGGTATTTTAATGGGGAATGCTTTGAATTTATAGATTGCTTTGGGTAGTATTGACATTTTAATGATATTGATTCTACCAATCCATGAACATGGTATGTTCTTCCATCTGTTTATGTCTTCCTCTATCTCTTTTTTCAACGTCCTGTAGTTTTCTGAGTAGAGGTCTTTTACCTATTTAGTTAAGTTTATTCCTAGGCATCTTAGTTTTCTTGGTGTGATGGTAAATGGGATTGTTTTTTTAGTCTCTCTTTCTGTACATTCACTATTGGTGTACAAAAATACCATAGATTTCTTGGCATAATTTTGTATCCTGCTACATTGCTGAATTCATTTATTAAGTCTAATAATTTTTGATGGAGTCTTTAGGGTTTGTTATGTACAATATCATGTCATCTGCAAATAAAGACAGTTTTGCTTCTTCTTTTCTAATTGGATGCCTTTATTTCTTCTTCTTGTCTAATCGCAATGGCTAATACTTCTAGTACTATGTCAAACAGGAGTGGTGAGAGTGGGCAACCCTTCTTATTTCTGTTTTAAGGGGAAATGGTTTTAGTTTTTGCCCATTGAGTATGATGTTGGCCATGGGTCTGTCATAAATGGCTTTTATTATGTTGAGGTATGATCCTTCTTTTCCTACCTTGCTGAGAGTTTTTATCAAAAATGGGTCCTGGATTTTTTTTAAATACTTTTTCTGCATCAATTGATATGGTTAAGTGGTTTTTATCTCTTAATTTGTTTATGTGATGTATCACGTTTATTGATTTGCGGATATTGTACCATCCTTGCATCCATGGAATAAATCCTACTTGGTCATGGTGTATGATCTTTCTGATATACTGCTGGATCCAACTTGCTAGGATTTTGTTGAGGATTTTGGCATCTATGTTCATGAAGGATATTGGCTTGTAATTCTCTTTCATTGTGTTGTCTTTATTTGGTTTTGGTATTAGGGTGATGCTGGTTTCATAGAATGAGCTTAGAAGTGATCCTTCTTCTTGACGTTTTCTGAATAGTCTGAGGAGGATAGGTTTTAGATCTTCCTTGAATGTTTGGTAAAACTCCCCTGTAAAGCCATCTGGTCCCGGGCTTTTGTTTGCTGGGAGCTTTTTTATTACTGCTTCAGTTTCTTCCATAGTGATTGGCCTATTGAGATTTTTAGATTCTTCCTGATTGAGTTTTGGAATGTTGTATTTTTTCTAGGAATATGTCCATTTCCTCCAGGTTGTCCAGTTTGTTGAAATAGAGTTGTTCATAGTATTCTTTAACAATCCTTTGTATTTCTGTGGGGTCTGTTGTTATTTCCCCTCTTTCATTTCAGATTTTATTTATTAGGGTCCTCTCTCTTTGCTTCTTGGTGAGCCTGGCTAGAGGTTCATCAATCTTGTTTACCCTTTCAAAGAACCAGCTCTTGGTTTCATTGATCTTTTGTATTGTCTTTTTGGTCTCCATGTCATTTATCTCTGCTCTGATCTTTATAATTTCCTTCCTTCTACTTACACTGGGCTTTTCTTGTTGCTCTCTTTCTAAATCTTTTGAGTTGTAGAGTTAGGTAATTTATTATCATTTTTTCTTGTTTTCTGCAGTAGGCTTGTAGAGCTATGAACTTCCCTCTCAAGACCGCTTTCACTGTGTCCCATAGATTTTGGATGGTTGTGTTTTCATTGTCATTTGTTGCCATGATGTGTTTTATTTCTTCTTTGATCTCTGTGGTAACCCAGTCATTGTTTAATAGCATGATATTTAGTCTCCATGTGTTTGATTATTTTGGATTGTTTTTATTGTTGATTTCCAGTTTTATGCCATTGTGATCTGAGAAGATGTTTGATATGATTTCTATCTTCTTGATTTTGAATAGACTTTGCCTGTGACCCAATATATGGTCTATCTTTGAGAATGACCCATTTGCACTTGAAAAGAATGTATATTCTGTGGCTTTGGGGTGAAGTGTTCTCAAGATATCCATTAAGTCCATCTGATCTAGTGAGTCAGTTAGGATTGATGTTTCTTTGCTGATTTTTTTGTTTAGAGGATGTGTCCAATGGTGATAGTGGGGTATTAAAGTCCCCCACTATAGATGTATTGCTGTCAATTTCTCCTTTGATATCTTCCAGAAGTTTTTTTTTATGTAATTGGGTGCTCCTATATTGGGTGCATATATGTTTACCAGAGTTCTTTATACTTGTTGAATTGCTCCCTTTAGTATTATGAAGTGGCCTTCCTTATCTCTTTTTATGTCCTTCACTTTGAGATCTAATTTATCAGATATAAATATTGCTACCCCAGCCTTTTTTTATTTCCATTTGCCTGTAAAACCTTTTTCCATCCCTTCACCATCAGTCTGTGTACATCTTTTTTTCTGAGGTGGGTTTCCTGTAGACAGCAGATATGTGGGTCATGTTTTCTTATCCACTCAGTTACCCTATGTCTTTTGATTGGAGCATTTAATCCATTTACATTTAAAGGTATTATTGATAAATACTTCTTTGTCGCCATTTTTATTCTTTATCCCTCTTGTTTCCTAATTTTTCTTTTTACAGTAGGCCTTTTAACATTTCTTTCATTGCTGGTTTGGTAGTAACACACTCCCTTAGTCCTTTTTTGTCTGTGAAGCTCCTGATTTCACCCTCAATTTTGATTGATAGCCTTGCTGGGTACAGTATTCTTGTATTCAGACCCTTACTTTGCATGACTTTGTATATTTCATTCCATTCCTTTCTTGCCTGATGTGTTTCTTTTGAGAAATCAGTCACTAGTCTGATGGGGGATCCTTTGTAGATAACTTTCTGTCTCTCTCTGGCCGCTTTTAAGATTCTTTTTTTGTCATTGGTGTTTGCCAATTTAATTATGATGTGCCTTGGCATTGGTCTTTTGGGATTCATTTTTTGGGGACTCTGTGAGCTTCTTGGATTTGTGTGGTTTTTTCTTCCCTGTATCAGGGAAGTTTTCTGTCATTATTTCTTTAAACAAGTTTTCTATACCTTGCTCAGTTTCCTTTCCTTCTGGCACCCCTATTATGCATATGTTGTTTCATTTTGTGTTGTCCCAAAGTTCTCTTAGGGTCTCCTCCTGTTTTTTTAATTCTTTTTCCTAGGCGCTGCTCTGCTTGGGTATTTTTTTCTACCTTGTCTTCTAGCTCACTGATGCGGTCCTCTGCTTCTTCTAGTCTACTATTGATGCTTTCTATTGAGTTCTTTATAGCACTGATGTCATTTTTCATTTTTTCTTGGTTCTTCTTTATTTCCCCTTGGTTTTTACACATATTGTTGAATTTGTCTTCCATTCTTTTCATCCACCTTATAATCATTTCTCTGAATTCTTTCTCTAATAACTTGCTTGCCTCCATTTCATTTACTTACCCTTCTGGTGATGCCTGTTTTTCTTTCATATGTGGCAGTTTCTTTGTTGCCCCATGATCTCTCTTCTCTAGGCATCTAGTTATATAGTTCTTTTTCTCTCCTGTGTTGATTTAGAGGCACAAAATACAACACAGCAAGGCACAATGCACAAGGAACTGAACACAAATGTATTCATGATACTTATAACCCCAATAAAGGTGACCATCATAGAAAAGAGAATTAGGAGATAAAAAAGAAAGAAGAAGAAAAAAAGAAAGGAAAAAGTGAGTGCCAAAACAAAGTTGGGAAATGGAAAGAAAAGAAAAAAATAGTAAGAGCAATAAGAAGAGAATGAAGTAGAAGAGGCGAAGAAACTGTATGGGGAGAAAGCTCAAATAGAACAGCCACTAATCCCAACAAATTCCAGCAACAAAGACTTAGAGATGAATGGAATTCATCAACGAATCAATCAATTAACAATTAATATCTAACAAGGTGAGGAGAAACAGACTTAAAAAAATAACCAAAAACAACAACAAAAAGAAAAAGCAAAACAATCTCACCAACAAGCATAAAAAACCTCAGAATAATCAACAATTAAGCAAACAACAGCAGAACAACAGAGAGAGGGGAAAAAATTGGATAGTGAAGAAAGAGAAGAGTGAGGTATCTGTGGGCTTAGCACAGGGGATTGGGAATTAGATATATAGTAGGGTGAAATTGTAACAGGGGGGTAAAAAGAGGGAATAGGGAAAATCTAAAGCATGAGTAGATTAAGAGAAACAAGACAACAACAGGGAAAAGTGAGGAAGAGAGTGTTGGCATAAAGGTAAAGTTGAGATAGAGTAAAATGATGCTTTAGGAAAACTGAAAATAGAATGAAGAACACTAATCTAATCTAATAAAAGAGTAATATACAAATTAACCATCACTCAGAGACACCTAAGCCACATCCCCAGCCAAGCCATGCCCCCCAGCTGATCAGAGCTGCTGTATGCAAATTAACCCAGCCAAGATGGAGGCCGGCAGCCACGGAGCTAGAGCAAATAGGAGGCTTCTGTTGCAATTGCCTGTCTAGGCTGTCTGGGCCTCTGTGCAAGGCGATAATATTTCAATTATAGAAGACACAGAGCTGAAGCAAATGCAAACAGGATACTTCATTGCCTGCCTAGGCCTCCACTTAAGGCAACAAAATTTCAATTGTAGAAGATAAATAAACCCCAGAACCTGATTCCAGCCAGCCTTGCTGGGACATTGGGTCAATGGGAGCTGTGGGAAGCCTGAAAACAGCCCTCAGCCCCTCACCCAGGCTGGCCACACCCCATGGGGTGAGGGTTCCCACTGGGGAGCTTGGCCAGCCTACAAACCACCATCAGCCCCTCACCCAGGCTGGCCAGGCACACCAGCAGGTGGACATCCCCTGAGGGGTCTAAGACTGCAAGAGGGCACAGGCTGGGCTGAGGTACACCCCACCCCCCCCCGTGAGTGCACAATTTTTTGTGCATCAGGCCCATAGTCTCAAAATAAAATAAAGAGAAAATAAAATGACTTAGAAAAAGAAAAAAAAATGTAGTAGTAGTAGTAATAATATTGATTAAAAATAAAGATGCAATAATTAAAAAGGTAAAATCAAGTGAGGAAAAAGGACAAAAATTTTTTTCTTAAAAGGAAAAAAAAAAGAAAAAGAAAAAAAAGTGCAGTAATGAGAGTCATTCACTTCTTCTGCTCTTCTTATTGATATGCCTTTGTCTTATCAGCCCTTCGGGAGAGTATTGAAGTTCCCTGCAATTCACTGCTCCTCTGTGTTGTAAACCACAGTCCTGATTTTAAAGCTGGCAGTATTTCTTTATTTCTGAAACTGCCTTTATTTGTGTTTACAGAAGAGTCAGTTTGTGAATCAGCCTCTGGGTGGCAGTGTTTCTGGAGTAACCTCTGCGACTGTAAGTCCTCTCTAGCCAGTATTTAGGTTTTGTTTTCCCTATTGCTCATAATACTAGTTTGGCGGAATGGACTGCCCCAGAGCTGGTTTCTGAATCTGTCACGCCCTGCTCTGCTTCTCAAGACCCACAAAAACAGCTTTCCCCTGTAGTCTCTGTGAGCGACCCCAATTGGATGCTCCTATGTATTGGGTTTAACAGTCACAAGCATAGACTTAATGAGAGGGAAAAAGGAGCCCCTCTGAGGACGTGTGCAGGCTCGCAACCTCCACCATCCAGCTCTGCGTACAACTCTCCCAATGTCTCTTCTGCAACTCTCCCAATGTCTCTTCTCTGTGTCCTAAATCTGAGGCTGCCTTTTCGTGCCCAGATCAGTTATGGCTGGTTTTTTTAGAGTTCCCTTCTGTCAGCAGCCTGCAGGACCCCTTCCCACACTCAGGTCACGCTGGTGCCAACAATCTTGGACCTTGTGGAGTGCAGACTTCCCCCTCGTGCGTTTGTCTTTCCCACCTGGAATACAAACCATGCCTTTATCTAGCGAAATCTGACCTTTCCATGAGGAGCAGGGCTCGTCTGGGTCCACCTATTCTCGGTTTGAGGTCCGGTGTTCCTGGGTTCCTGGCTGATCCCTGGGTATCCTGTTTGCAGTATCCCTGGATGTATACAATTCTGGTAACAGTTACCCAAGATGGCCCGGTCTCCGCAGCAGAGTTGGCAGCTCTGGGAGAAATTTCAGCAGCAGTGGAGGCAGTTCCTGGTTAAGGGAGCCCCATTCGGGTTCTCCAACAGTCCTCTGGAGTATAGCTGTCACACACCCACAAATTTACACGCTAAGTACGTCCACACACTCTCCGTTCCTTCTCTCTCTCTCTCACTGTCTTTTAGTCTGCCTTCTCATCGGCAGCCATCTTCCACATCTGCATATATTCTTTCTGATTGGTGTTTCAGGTTTCTTAGGATCTGATAAGAGGTTAATTTCCAAAATATATAAGGAACTCATACAAGTTAACAAAAGAAAGGCAAAGAATCAATCCAATTAAAAAAAAAATGGACAAAAGACCTAAATATATACTTCTCCAAAGTATACATACAGAAGGCCAATAGACACATGAAAAAATGATCAAAGTCACTAATCATTAGCCAGATGCAAATTAAAACTACAAGTGCTGGCAAGGATGTAGATAAAAAGGCACCATAGTATACTGCTGATGGGAATGCAGACTATTGCAATCACTATGAAAAACAATATGGAGTTTCCTTAAAAAATTAAAAATGAAACTTCCATTTGGCCCATGATCCTACTTTTGGGAATTTATTCTAGCCTGATTTTTAATGGCTTAAGAATTATTTTTTTTAATTTCTTCAGCACTCAGTTTTGAAGTCATGAGATAGGGCTATAGAAGACAATGTGAAGAAACTGAGAACCAAGGAGATGGAAATGGTTTTTGCCATGTTAAGCTGACTCTACAGTGGGCATGGAATTGCAATTAATTCTACGAACTCAATGTAATTCCTCTGAAATTCCAGCTATGTTTTTTGTGTGTGTGTTTTTTTAAGAAACTGAGAAACTGATACTAAAGTTTGTGTGGAACTACAATAGAAACTGAATATGCAAACCAATGATGAAAAAATGATGGAGAACTATTACTTCCTGATGTTGTATCTAGCTCTAAAAGTGCAGTAATCAGGAGAAAATGGCTTATGAATAAATGCATGTAGATAAATGAAAGGAACTGGGCAGTGTAGAGCCACAGGTAGCAGAATGAACTTGAGCCTCTTCCTCAAATCATATACAAAGATTAATTCAAAATGGTTCAAGTATTTAAATATGACTAGAGGAGTCCTCTGAAAGGTCAAAAATAGTCTCTGGTGTTCATTTAATATTACAATTCCATTTGCAAAATAAATCTCTCCCCATTCAATAGGAGTGATGCTACAGAGCAAGAAGAAACATTTTCAGTCAAGGCACCAAGACTTCATGTTAAGAGTTATGAGACAGGCCACATTTATTGGTTATTTAAAATCCTACCAACTCTTCCTGTAGGTTTATATCAAAGAGAAGGTTGAGCAAGGGTGGCAAGGTGTTAAGTACAAAGAATAGCTCATGTATCTACCAGGAATGCTTATCACCATCTATATTCCCAGTTAAACACCCTTGTTGTTTAAGGTTATGGCAGGGTATTGAGTATTTTTTCCTTCCTCAAAGCCCTTACATTGATTTGAATTGAGGGATTTGTCTTTTTTTTTTAAATTACTCTTGACTTTCAATGTTATCTTATTTTAAGTTGTACAGGATTGTCTATAATATTAAAAGCATAATATGCAAATTAGAATGGATGTCCTTCAGGACGACCTTCTGGATGAAGCCAAGGCTTCCAGAGAAGCCTGAGTCCCCGGTGTCTGCCAGTGGCCAGAGGGAAGCCTGGGTCCTGGGTGGTGCCAGAGGGAAGCCTGGGTCCTGGGTGGTGCCAGAGGGAAGCCTGGGTCCTGGGTGGTGCCAGAGGGAAGCCTGGGTCCTGGGTGGTGCCAGAGGGAAGCCTGGGTCTCATGTGCCAGAGGGAAGCCAGTGCTGGCAGCTGGGGGAAGGAAGGCCTACCCTTTCACAAATTTCATGCATCGGACCTCTAGTCTATTTACTGAAAGCCTAAGCAACTGGAATGAACAGAATGAACGGTTGCTATGATGCACACTGCCAACCAGGGAGTGGTTGTGGAACCAGCTGACTGATGGCTCTTTTAACTTTGTCCCACAAATGCTCAATTGGATTGAGATCTGGTGATTGTGGGGGCCACTTAAGCAAGGTAAAGTCTCCTTCATGTTCTTGAAACCACTCCTGTACAATATGAGCACCATGGCATGGCGCATTGTTTTGTTGGAAAAAGCCATCTCTATTGGGATACGCCATCCACATGATAGGATGAACTTGATACTTAGGTATGTTGTGCTATTCAGACGTTGTTCCACATGAATTAAAGAGCCCAAATCATGCCAGGAAAACATGCCCCAAACCATAACACTGCCCCCACCAGCTTGAAGGGTTGTATTCATGTATGTGGGATGCATGCTTTCATGCTGTTTCTGTGAAATTCTCACTCTGCCATCTGTATGATGCAACTGGAAACGTGATTCATTGGACCACATGACTTTTGTCCAGTGCTCAACTGTCCAATCCCTGTGTTACTGTGAAAATTGGAGATGTCTTACCTTGGTAACTGCAGATAGCAATGGTGTTCAAACAGGCCTTTGGCTTCCATATCCCATATGATGCAGGGTATGCGTAATTTGCCTACAAATGTCAGGTGGTCATAATAATCTGACCATTCAGTGTATGTTATATTGCCTCTTATTCTTATGAATGTAAAGAGATATACAACCCAGATATTCTCTTCCACCTAGCAAGATACTTTGCTTCTTCACTGTGATGTTCTTTTATTTGCTAAATCTGTTTAAATTACAGGTAGTTTTGCTGCTTCTGCTCTAGTTAAGCTATGTGAGCTAATGTCCTTGCAAAATTATTTAGTATAGCTCCTCAGATTTAGTGCCCCAAGAATTGACATAAAGAATCTTTTATCCTATGTATTAGTGAGGATAAGCTCCTTCTATTGAAAATTTCAGACACTTACCCTTGGTTCTTAAAACTCTCATACTCAGTTTGTCAAAAAAAAAAAAAAAATTCTTCACACATACCAGTTAGTCTTTGAAACTTCACTTCCACTCTAGACTCTGGATAGATAACAAGTAATTGAACAACAAAATAAGCTTTTCGGTTGCACTTTTAAACACTAATAAAATAAGTAGCTTTTATTTGTTAAGTGACAAATATATAGAAAGCAACATTGTTCATAAATCTCATTACAATATTTTATTTAATCCTGCAATGTAGCTATCATATCCATTTCACAGTAGAAGTCTCACCAAAAGCTGCATAACTAGCAATAACTCAGGCAGTCCTAGTCTAATTGTAATCCAATTTCCTTTTTACCATATCTTCATTTTAAAAAATACTTTAAAAATAAATTTATTGGAGTAACATTATATGTTTCAGTTATACAACTTTCTAATACATCATCTGTATATTGCATTGTGTGCCCACCACCCAAATTCTATTCTCCTTCTGTCACCATCTCTTTGACCCTCTTTACGGTCTTCATCCTCCCCCTAAACTCATTCCCCTTTGTCACCACCATACTGTTATCTGTGGGTTTATTTGTTGCTTTTGGTTTTATATCCCACTTATAAGTGAAATCATATGGTTCTTTTTCTTTTTCATCTGACTATTTCACTTAGCGTGATACTATCAAGTTACATCCATGTTGTGAACAATAGCAATAGTTCATCTTTTTATGGGTGAGATACATATTTGTACCACATCTTCTTTATCAAATTATCAGTCAAAGGAGACTTAGGTTGTTTCCCTATCTTGGCTATTATGTCTAACTAGGGGCCCGGTGCACAAAAATTTGTGCACTTGGGAAGTCCCTCAGCCCGACCTGTGCCCTCTTGCAGTCTGGGACCCCTTTGGGGATGTCCACCTGCTGGCATGCTTGGTCAGCCTGGGTGAGCGGATGATGGCTGTTTGTAGGCTGCCAAGCTCCCCAGTGTGGACCCTCACCCCACTGGGGTGTGGCCAGAATAGGTGATAGACTGAGGGCTATTTTCAGGCTTTCAGGCTGCCCACAGCTCCCATTGACCCAATGTCCCAGCAAGGCTGGCTGGAAGCAGGTTCCTGGGGTTTATTTATCTTCTATAATTGATACACTGTTCTTTTAAGCTAAGGTCTAGGCAGGTAACAAAGCCTCCTGTCTGCTTTAGCTCATGGCTTCTAAAATTGAAAGAATGTTGCCTTAGTAGCCTCTAGGCAGGCAGTTTCCTCCATCACTCCAAGGCTTCTATAATTGAGACAATGTTGCAAATATGTTGTTGCCTGGAGCCGGGAGAAGCCCAGGAGGCTGGCAAACAGTTTTACTCCTGCTGCAACAGAAGCTGCCTGTTTACTCATCTCCATGAGTGCTGGCCTCCATCTTGGCTGGGTTAATTTGTATACAGCCGCTCTGATTGGCTGGTGGGCGTGGCTTAGGCATCCCGAAGAAATAGTCAATTTCAATATTACGCTTATATTAGATTAGACTAGGAGCCTGGTTCATGAATTCATGCACTGGGGGGGAGTTCTCAGCCCAGTCTACCCCCTCTCACATATTGGGAGCCCTCAGAGGGTGTTCTACTGACAGCTTAGGCCAGCTCCCTGATCCCCTTGGGGAGCAGGCCAAAGCCACAGTCTGACTTCCTTTTGTGGGAGGCCACCAGGCCAATCAGGAGAAGCCACCATCCCCCTGCTGCTGCAGCCACTGCCAGTCACCGCAGCCACATAGACTCAAGGTTTTTTATCAACATGGACTCCAGTCCCTTCACCATGAAGAAATGACAACTTTCTTTAGGCATTTTCAAGATGTGTCTTTCATAGGATATGACATTTCTTTCTTTCTTTTTTTTTTTTTTTTAATCCTCACCTGAGGATATGTTTCCATTGATTTTTAGAGAATATGGAAGAGAAGTTAAAAACAGAGAAACATCAAAGTGAGAGGAACACTTTGATTGGTTGCCTCCTGCATAAGCCCTGACCTGGGCCCCAGCCAGGGAGGAGCCTGCAACCTAGGTACATGCTCTTGGTCAGAATTGAACCCAGACACTGTGGTCAGCAAGCTGAGGCATTATGCACTGAGCCAAACTGGCTAGGGCATGATATGACATTTATTAGCCCTCCAGCAGTGGACCTTCATTTTTTTTTTCTCTATAAGAGTGTGGTGGAAAAACCCTAGATTGCCTTTATGGATACTTATTACCCAAGTTATTAAGAATATTACCAGTGGCATACAGGGAGCTTAGCCAATGAGTGGTAAGAAAAGGTGTTTCCTCTATAGTTTATTCTAATCACTGACTCCACCCCTGCCCCTCCAATCCCCGCTCCACCCCTGCCCAGGCCTGTAGCCTCTGGCTGAGGATGCAGGCCTGGGCAGGAGATCCCCAGGTCCCTTCAATCTCTGGCCTTGCCCCTGCCCAGGCCTGTGGCCTCTGTCCCAGGCCTTATTCCTTGGTAGGTCACCCTCATACTCCTCTGATCACTGGCTCTGCCTCTGCCCCCTTCAATCACTGGCTCCATCCTTGCCCACGCCTGAGGTCTCTGGTGAAGGTCTCTGGCCTTGGCTAGGGACCCCAGCTCCTTCAGACTGCCTGTTCCGCCCCTTGGGCCCCCTGTCTCCCCTGTCACCTACCTGACTAACAGGCCTGACCACTTCAGTGGTGGGGTGAGCCAGACCAGGAGCCACCATCTTTTGGCTATAGGGGCTTCCATCTTGTGACAGAGTGATGCCTAATTTGCATATTACTCTTTTATTAGATAGGATGCTACTATGAACATGGGAGTGCATATCTTAACAAATAAAAGCGTAATATTGAAATTGATCATTTCTTCGGGACGTCCAACAGCCAATCAGAGCGATTGTATGCAAATTAACCCAGCCAACATGGTGGCCGCCACTCAAGGAGTAAACGGCAGCTTCCATTGCAGCAGGAGTGAAAGTGAAACTGTCTGCATCCTGGCTTGCTTATCCTTGCCTGAAAGCGAAACATGTTTGCAACATGTTTGCAACAATGTATAAATCATAGAATCCTCAGGAGCTGAAGGAAACAGCAGGCAGGGCCTGAGTCTAAGAGTAACAACATTGTGTCATTATAGAAGCCACGAGCTGAAAGGAGGCTTCTTATTAGGCTGTGCCTTAAAGGAACAGCATCAATTATAGAAGATAAACAAACCCCAGAAACCTGCTTCCAGCCAGCCTTGCTGGGACATTGGGTCAATGGGAGCTGTGGGCAGCTTAAAGCCTGAAAGCGCCAATCAGCCCGTCACCCACGCTGGCCACAACCCAATGGGGTGAGGGACGTTCCTGGGGGGGCTTGGCCAGCCTGGAGCCAGCCATCAGCCCCTCACCCAGCCTCCTCAGGCACGGCAGCAGGTGGACATCCCCAGAGGGGTCCCAGACTGCGAGAGGGCACAGGTCGGGCTGAAGGACCTTCCGAGTGCACAGAGCGGCTGCAGGGCGAAACAGCACAGGACCCAGGACCAGTGAGTGGGAAAGAGGCAGCAGGGTTGGCGGCCTGCTTGGCGGCTCCCCAGGCCCTTTGCAGGGCACCGGGAAGCAGGAAAGAGGCGGTGAGGGCCGGGGGCCTGCTTGGTGGCTCCTCAGGCCCTTTAAGGGGCATTGGGGTGCGGGTACAAGGTGGCAGGGCATCAGTGGCCTGCTTGGTGGGCTTCCCAGGCCCCTTGCAGGGCACCAGGGAGCAGGAAAGCAAGGCTGCAGGGGCCGGGGTCCTGCTTGGAGGCTCCCCAAACCCCTTGGCGGCACCAGGGAGTGGGAAAGGAAGGCAGCAGGGAACGGGTGAGTGGGAAAGAGTCAGCGGCCTGCTTAGCAGCTCCCCAGGCCCTTTGGGGGGCACTGGGGAGCGGAAAAGCAAGCTCTTGGGGGCTGGGGGCCTGCTTGGTGGCTTCCCAGGTCCCTTCCGGGGATCAGAAGCAGGAAAAGGCTGACCTTACCATAAGGTGGGGTTTTCCCTGGTTTCTGATGGCTGGAAGAAGATGGGCAGTAGGCAAGCTTGGGAGGCAGGCAGCACCCAG
>PVJC01042611.1:0-14845 GCA_004026665.1 Murina feae
CCCCCGCCCCGTCCTGTAACAATAAACAGCCCAAGGTCATACACAATTTAGCTGCAAAGTTATAATAAATTCTTATCATATTCATAGGTTATTTGGTTGCTGAATTTCTGCAGATTGGTGATTGCTGTTTTGCAATTTGGGAGGGCTTGCCTTTAAAAAAAATCTTTATTGCTGAGAGTATTACAGATGCCCCCCTTCCCCACTTTCCCCCCAACATTGCCCTCCTCCACCCAGATTCTACCCTGCCCCAGGTTTCACCACCCTATTATCTGTGTCCATGGGTAATATACATAATGCATATAAATTTTTTGGTTAATCTTTTTCCAACCTCCCCCTTCCTCCCCTTTCCCCTTCTGGAGGGTTTACTTCTGACTGAAGAAGACACTCCCCTAGTTTGAGATCATGAAAAATTGGCCTATTGGTCCCTGCTGTTTTCTTGTTGCTTCATTTTTATTTGAAATCCCTAAAGTAATTAGCTTCATAGGATATTGCTAGCTTTCCCCCCGCCACACCCACCCCATCCCCTCAACTTTCCCACATATCCAAGAATATTTTAAACACAAGACAGTCTTATTTTGATGTCATATTAAGTTTAATATGTGACACCAGTAGCATCTTTCATAACATGTCTAGTTCTTTTTTTCAGGCCTTTCACATAGACTCCTCTTGCTGGAGTTGCCATCCCCATGGCTAGCTGCTAATCTCATCCTACAAACCTCAGTTTAGATGATACCTACCATTCCAACATTGTTCTCAGTCTTGATGCTTGTTCATTTTTTTATTTAACACATTTATGGGCATATCACCTGCTATATGCTAGGCACCCTTACTGCTAAGTGTTAGAGTATAATGATAAGCAAAAGCAGAAGAGATTCTTGCCCCTTTGGAGCTTACAGTGAGGAGAGAGAAGAAGACCTTAAGCAAGTGATCACACTAGAAAATGTAAAATTGCAACTGTAAAGGTACCACGAGGTACCATGCTATTAGAAAGAATTAGACTTTAATCTAGTCAGATTGGATGGACAGAACCTTCCAGAAGAGGTGAGACCAGAATCTTGTTTTTCAACTTCATGGGCTAAATTATATTCCCCCACAATTCATATGTTTAAACTCTACTACCTCAGAATGTGACTGTATTTGGTGATAAGGCCTTTAAAGAGGTGATTAAGGTAAAATGAGATCATTTGGGTGGGCCTTAATCCTGCATGACCAGTGTCTTTATAAGAAGAGGAGATTAGGACATAGTTGATATACTGAGAGATAACAATGTGAGGACATAGTGAGAAGGTCAATGACAGTGGCCTCAAAGAACTAAATCTGATGATGCCTTAATCTTGGACTTTTATTCTCCAGAATTGTGAGAAAATAAATTTTTGTTGCATTATTTACCCAGTCTCTGATAATTTATTATGGCAGCCCCAAACAACAAACACAGTGGCACTTAGAAGTTCTTATTTTATTTGTTGTTTGACTAAACATCTGTTACCCACTGGCTCAGGAGAATTAAATCTATCTTGTTCACTATTGTATTTCAGCATACGGCACAGTGCTGACCATAATATTTGCTCAATAAATATTTGTTGCATGTTGACAAAAAGCACTATGTATGTATCTCTCCTATTGTCATTGAGAATTTCTGGTTGACACTGAGCTTTAAATGGCCACTTCTTCCCTCCTTCTTAGGCACGTGAAGACTGCATTCTGTCTAAGCAATGTTGCCTGAATTTCCTGAAACTCAAAGAAAAGTACTCACTTCACACTTTTCCTTGGAGAAGAAACATCTGGATAAATCTCCATTAGGGTGGGTTGTTCATCCCTTCTCCAGTTTTTGCACAGCACATTCTAATGTTCTGATTTATCAAATTCTCTGATTCATCTACCTTTCTGATAAACCTTATAGAAAGTGCTGTCTCCTCACTTCTGCATGCTCCATCCCCAGTCAGTGCTGCTGTCTGCTCTACTTGTTCCATTCCCTAGGAGGCCGCGGGCCACATAAGTGTCTCCAGCTGTCACATTGCTCTCAGCTTGGGGTTTTGCTTACTGTTTGCATGAAGAACGAAACATTTCTTTTTCCCTGGAGAATACCATATTTCCTCCTTTTTCCTTGTGGGTATCTTGAGCTGGTTAATATTTTGGGTCCTTAAATGTGCCACTTATTAGGAGTGTGAATTTGGTAAGCGTATGTAATCTCTTTAAGCTTATGTTTCCTTCTCTTCAAAAAGAGGTAATAATTTTATGAATTAAAAGAGATGTTGCACCTAGCCTAGCAAACACTTAATGCATTTAACAAATGGTGATGATGATATTTTTGTCATGGAACATTTCAAACATGTCCATACTATATACATAGAGAGAGTATAATAAAGCCCCAGGTACCCATCACTCAGATGGTTAGTCTTGGTCTACATACACCTTCATATGATGATGTATATACAGTAGAAAGAGGATTGTTTTCAGTCTTTAGAAACCCTTTTATCCTACAATGAACATGAAAGAACTTTTTCCTATGGTTCTCCAACAACATTTGGATTTGAGATTTCTGTGTCTTATTTACTTTACTCTTGCACTTGAAATATAAAGACAATAAAATGTCATTCATTGAGATAAATTGGAGGAAAGAGGTTGGAATCTAATTTAGTAAGAACTTGGCAGCTATTTAAAGACTATTGTAGTTTTATTATTTTTAAAGCCTTATAGTAACTCAAATTAAACTGTTGAGAAGCCATTGTTTTATGAGATCCAGTTTGATGACTATTAGAAAGATATTCAAAGAAATACTTTGTAAATATATGCTTGTAAAAAGCTTATTTTTCTTAAATGAGATTAAATATTTTCTTTGGAATTTATATTGTAAGGAAATGTTGCCATCTCAAGTTGTCAGCTTGAGTTGTATAGAGGTTGTCAAGTTGTATAGAGGTGATACAATAGTCTTTTATTCACCTAACAGTTACACAAACAGTAATAATAATAGCTATCATCTATGGAGTATCTACCATGTATTGGGGCTTGATATAATCTTATTTCATTTAACTATTCCCAAAAGTTCCCTCAAGGAATTAACCTGATTTTAGAAATGGGGTAAATCAAACTTAGAGAGATTAAGTAATTTGCCCAAGTTTATAGAGCTAAGAGGAAGTGGAATTTGAATGAGTTCTCACTAACTTCAAGACCCATGTGCTTTCCTCTGTGTTTTGCTTCAAACCAATAGTACAGGCAAACTCACAGGTTGCTCTCATCAAATGTAGTTAGAGGTCTGGGAGAGATAAGTATGAAGCATTATGAAACCCTAGGGGAAGGCAGAGCAACATACTACTAACTGAGCCAGGGGATGCTGGTAAAGGCTTTCCAGAGGGAAGGCTGATGAACCTGGAAGGATGAGTTTAAAAAATTAAAAAAAGTCTTTTCAGTGAAAAACAGGTGTTTTTGTGGGTCCAGAGGTGCTTTAGAAAAGAAACGTGTAGAATGGATAGAATAGCAGTCTAGGCCTTGTGAGCTAACATGCCTGCTAGCTCTGTCACACACACATGTATCAAGTGCTTTAATTTTATTAAGTCTATAAACTTAAGATACCTTATGTGTAAAATGAAAATAACAGCAGTTCCTACCTCATAGGTATTAAGTCAAAGATTAAGTCAAAGGAGAAGATGTATAGAAAGCATTTACCACACTGCCTGGTACATTTTGCTTATTACTTCTCACTTAAGAAATGTTTAGCTTTTTAAAAAGCCGATTGTTGACCAAGTGATTTCTTTAAGGAGGAGCCACTATCTTAAAACAGATCTGTGCTCCTGTCTGGTTCATTCCATCTCCTTTAAAATGCCTTATTTTCCTATGCAAACTTTTTTTTTTCTGGTGGGGGAGGGTAGTGAGAGTCCCAATGAGCGTGTTATCCCTCTTCTAGAATTTATTCTAGAACCCTCTCACCCCAAACCATTCTTGGCATGCTTTTGTGGTTCAGCCTTGGCCTCCCTCCGACTTGCTGTTTCACACTCCTCCTCTGTGGCTGTGCACTCCTGTTTCCATCACAGCCTCCCTGTTATTAAAGGGTAGGAGTCAGACAAATCTCAAGGCCATGCCAGGAGGGAGGACCAGCTTCAGGTTTTCTCTGAGGACTTGCTGATGTGTTATTCCATTTCTTGCCTATTTTTTTTCAACCTCTCTCTCTATTCTTCTCCATGGGTCATCAACATAATCTGTTTGTGTGTGTGTGTGTGTTTATGAGATAGGTGTTTTATACTTAGTTTTTTTAAAATTTTGTTTTATTGCTTATAGTATTACAACAAGTGTTAGATAGGTCTCCACAATCCATTTTAAAACATTGTCCCTTGACCCCTAATGAAATCTCATTTTAACACCAGATATGAAACACACAGAGAATTTGTGTTTTGCTAGAAGAAGATGGGGGATGGTCCTAAGCCTGGCCCATTTTGTATCCCCAACTCTGTTTTTCTTGGAACTGCTAGGAGTCAGAGTAGTGGTTCTCAGAACGTGGTCTGTAAACAATACTTTCCACCTCATGGGTATGAAAGCATCAGCGTCATCTGGTTAGGAAAGCGAAATCTCCTCTATAGCCCAGAGTCTATGGAATCAGGATCTCTGGGAACCGAGACAAGCGGCCCGGGTTTAATAAGCCCTCCGATAAGTCTCAGGCATGCAAGAGTTTGTGAAGCACTGCATGAGTTCAGTTCCTTCCAGGGATGGTTATGACCTCACAGTGTGGAGGAAGTCCCCTGGCTCCTGAGGAGGCACTACTTTTCATTAGGGTTACTGTGCAACTGGTGTGTCACCTGGTGCTGTTAACCACAGGGCTAGATTGGGCTAATTGGCTGGCAGTGAAAAAAGGGCCCAATAGAGCTGCAGGTGCAGGGGCAGGTGCAGGCACAGCGCTGCAGGGGGCGGGCTGCATACTCAGCACCAAAATGTGGAAACCGAGTGGAAGCAGAAGCAGACATCGGTCCTGTGCTCAGAATCCGGGGCCACCGCCTCCAGAGGTGACTTGGGCGACTCTGAGCTGCAGCGGGTGAAGAACGTGCCGTGGATGCCGAGAGGGACACCACCATCCCTGTATCTAATTTTTTTCCTGGTAGCCTTTCTGACTGGCTGTGAACTTCTTTGTGAAATAGTTTGGTATAAATGTCACCGGTAGGGCCTCCTTACATGTCAGTATAGACTCTAGAGTCAAAATTGACGAGCATTGCGTTTGAGTTTCAAGAGCTCTCTGGGGATGAGGAATTTCAGGAGGCCGCGATGGGCATGGCAAAGTGTGTACATTCCTTGCCTTTGAGGAAAGATGGACCTGGGCTCATGTTTATACCCCCAGTGGCTTCCTCACTCCAGTGGATCTGCACTCTCGGAAGGTAGAGCTCTGCGGCAGCGGTGGGTCCAACGAGGAAAGAAAGAAAGACATTCATTTTCTGTGAGACTCTAGTAAAGCCATAGAAGGACTAAAAGCGCCTGCTGCAGCAGTCTGAGTTCAGCAAGCTGACTTTCGTGGGGGAACTTGCAGACAGCAAATTCACAGCAAGATGCATCCGCTGGTGTGTCTTTTGTTTGGGACCTTGGATCTGGGTATGCACCAAGGTCTGACTGATGACCGTATGGAGCTAGCCGAAGCTTTCACGGAGGCCCATTACCAGGTGTATTATCAGTTTACGATGGGGCTGAGCCCAGAAGCTGTGTGCTTCAACATTACCCCCCAGTGCTAGCCATAAGGACCTGGAGATCCGGCCTGAAGTTTATTGCAATTGCTGTGGCCTGTTCTCCCTCTGTGGGTTCTGAGGGACAAGAAAAGCCAGAAACGGGCGAGAGATGCTGCAGTGTTCAACCAGTACACCAGCATCCATTCAGGTGTCTCTTCTTTAGCCCGTGATATTCAGAATCCAATCCCAAGAGACAAGATGGAAAGTTCTTTTTTTTTTTTTTTTTCCTGAGAGAAACTTTAAGCACACATGTCTTCTCTTTTCTGATGACACGGACTTCCTCAATCTTGACAAAGATGTATTTAACCCAGAGGGTCATCCCCTGCCCATCTGGACTTCAGCTTAAAAGGCTCAGAACAATTCTTAATCATGAGACTTTTCGGATTGAACATTGTGAAGAGTAGAATTTTTATCTGTGAGGATCATAGATTGGCAAGGCCGATGTATAAAATTAGTCATCCTTTGACTTTTAGCCAGGGGATGCGCAGGCCAGGTGGCTATTGCGAGTCCGATGATTTTCAACTTTGGGCTGAAGATGGTGAGTCCAATGGGATAGCTGGGATCCAGGACATCTTGGAAGGCCAGACACGAGTGGCTTTTTCAGGGTAGGTGCTCGTTGGTTTTGAATTTATCTTCGTGCATTTCTTCAGATGGTGATTCAGGTTGGCTTTGGGGTTTGTTTCTGTGTGTGTGCTTTCTAAGTCAGTGTCCCATGGGGAAGAGAAAGGCCAGCAAATTATTGATTTATAGGGAAAACAAACAAAGAAAAATCTACCAATAACACAAAATCCTGCCAAATCGCCTGCTTTGTGTTTTCAGTTAGCTCCTTTGGGGGGAAGCTGCACTGATTTTGGGAGAACGGAGAGGCTTACAGTGGGACAGAGTTGTGGGACTCTGGCAATGGAGGCTAACAGGGAAGGCAGAGACAGACTAAATGTGCCCTGTGGAAGGACATGGCTCCTGTTGAACTTGGTCAGCTTGTTATTTAAGAAGATATTAAGGGGAAAAAAATAATTGCTTGCAATTCCGGTGACACTTGCCAGTGTCATTTTTACCATTAACTGAGTCACCATACTGTGCCCAATAAAGTTTCAACAGAGCGAAGCATGGCAAATTTGTAGACCCAGCAGGTTGTTTATTGGGGCCGCACAGTCTGGCTTCGGCGATGAGCATGGAATGATGAACTATCAACTTTACACTTACCCTCCAGCTGTGCTCTCTCAGCTGTTTGGAAGAGCCAAGCCAGGTGACTGACTATAGGCAATAAGTAAAAGGCTCAACCTAAAATCCCATGCAGATCAATAGTGGAAAAATGTTTAATAATTATTATTATTTTTTGGTTACAGAGGAACTGTTTAGAACAGTAGAGAGGCACTATAGGATAATCAATAAGGGCTCAGATTCTGGAGTTGGTGAGACCTGGTGTGATAGTTTGAATTATTGTTTTGAAAATATTCTCTCCCGCATTGCCCTACAGAGTGGTACGCTTGCCTTCTACACTGATGTTGAGTTTAGCCACGTGACCTACTTGGAGATGTTAGCAGATGTGATGGGAACAGGGGCCTGAAATGTGCAAGCATGGTTGGGCCTGCCTCCTTGTGCTTTGGTTGTCAATTACAGGAAGGACAAGGCCCTGGTAGCAGCTCTCCTTTCAGCCTGCGATCCAGAAATACTAGTAAATGGAGCAGACCTACAGTTTGCGGCTGAAGCAAAACCACCCTACTGAGGGGAGTTTATCAGATAATTCACAGTTGACCTGCATATTCCTGAGCAGGACAATAAATACTGTTTTCATTGAGTATGGGACTAGTGTATTATGTAGCTGGGATAGATATTGGGGAATAAATATTCCTTCTGCTATGGTCTATTTATATAATTCTGGCAACATATCCCTCTCTTTAGGCCTTAATTGCATTATCTGCAAAATGGGCAGTTTAATAACTACTACACAGATAAGCATTAAATGAAATAATACATATAAGTGGGTTTCATTATACGCTGTCTTTCATAAACATTCGCTATAGTTTAGAGCTCTAAGCATAATAATAATGGTAGCTACAATATATTGAGCACTTATTACTCTGTGCATGGAGTTAATGAAGTTGTTTTGCCTGTTTGATTGATTGATATATTGATTGATACAACTTCAAGATATAGCTATAGGCCATTGGAAGGAATGTTGGTCTTATTTTGAGAGGAATAGAAAGCCATTGGAAGGTTTGGAACAGAGGAGTGAGTTGATGTAATTTATGTTTTTAAAGGGCCTTTTTGGTTGCTGTCTTGAGAATGGATGCTGAAGAGCTAAGGGCAGAACCAGGGAGATAAACTTGAGACAGTTATGATAATCCAAGTGAGAGATGAAGGTGCTTTGTCTAGGGATAGTGTGGTGGTGATAGTGGTAGGAAGTGGTTTGATGCTCTGTATATTTTAAATGCAATGCTAGCAGAATTTGCTGACGGGTTATATTAATCATTAAGAGAGAAGTGATAAAGATGTCTTAAGCTTTTGGAATGAGCAACCTTGAAGAATGGGGTTAGCATTCGTTAAACGGGGAAGGCTGTGGAAGGCACGTGATTGTTGGAGGAAGACAAGAAGCTTAGCTTTGGACATGTTTAGCCTATAGACATGAGCAGGTAGATGGCAACCAGGGCGTGCAAGAGTCTAGAAAGGGCTCAAGTTCAGTGGGGAAGTCTGAGCTAGATATATAAATTTTGGAGGCATCTAAAACTGATAACTCACGAAAACCTAAGATCTTTTGTGCATATGCATAGTCCATGGACACAAACAATAGTGTGGTGAAGGCCTGGGGTGAGGTGGGGACCGGGTGAACGGGAGGGGGGATGAAAGAGGGAACATAGGGGACATCGGTAATACTGCCAACAATTAAAAATAAATTAAAATAATAAAAAATAAACTTAAGTTTCCTCCTCCCCCACACTCGAAATTTGGTGACATCATCCAAAGAATGGGTATATGTACAGAAGATATATGAGGCTTGGAGTGCTGCAAATTAGAGAGGTAAGGTAGATGAGGAAGTCAGCACAGGTATAGCTTCTTATCTGCATTATCTACCTAGTTTAAAAACAGTTATTCATATGTATGCAAGATGAGTATATTATTCAGTTTACAAATTCTTGGTGCATCTATGGATTAGTAAAACTTTTTTAGTAACTATAGGCACATAGTAGACACTAAATAAATATAGTTCAATGAAGAGCAAATAAAAGAACTTATTAATCACTTTATCATCTTTCCCACACTAAGCCCCACTAAGTTGGTCTGCATATGATTTTGGGGGTGTTTATTGCCCATTTATCTGTGCACAGGAGTACATCCCAAACTTTGTGAGGACGATACTGTCCCAGCAGGGGCAATTCCTTATCCCACCCCTCTGTGGACATGGGTAATATGTGCAGGTAGATCTGTACATTAAGAGCCTACTTAGAACTAGTTATATTGCCACTTTGGGCAAATCCTGAGACAAATCATTCAAGCCATAAATAGAGAAGAAAGAGGGTACTTTTGCTGAGAACCCTGTAGCCTGCCCAAGGCAAGGCAAACAGGCAAAAGATAGATTCACTCCTGATCTCCGAGAAATGGCTTTCAATCTGTCAGTCCAGTAGGAGAGGCAACCACCCTGCATACACCCCCCACCCCAATGCCTTTCCATCGGGAATGCACAATTGCCCATGCTGATTGCCTTTCTTCTGAGTAATATCCTCTTGGTGTTGAAATTCATTTTGGATTCCAGATGCCTCATCTTATAGATTTCAATTTAGAAGCAAAAGGGAAATACAATAGGTTTTTATTACACAGAGTTTAAAATATCACGAGCAGCCTGCTTCCTGCTGTCTGCCTGGCTGTGCTCTGACTTTCTTTGGAAAGCAGGACTTCCATTTTTCAGTGGGTGCTAGAAGCTCCCACCTGCAATCCTTGGTGAGTCAGTAGAGGGGAGCCATTCTCTTTTCTCACACCACCTTTCTGACTCTTCTCATAGAAGGAACATATGTCCGCACGTCTGCTCCCTCTAAATCTGTTTTCACTTTCCTACTTCTTTCTTGACTCTGGGAGGACTCATGACTAGTGAAATTGTTTCAAGTTACCAGTGGGTCCTCAGGAGTTTACTAGAACCAGATGCTGTTCTTTTGCTCAAGAGGGTGGACTTGTTTTCCTTCCTGGTTTACATTTGGTCAGTGACCAAAGGGCATCTGCTTCTAGATAGGCCTCCACTTTCTGTGGTAGGCTTTCTGTCTGTAATTGGGTGGACAAGTTCAGAGCAGAGGTGGAAGCAAGGAAACCCAGCTATGATGTCCAGCCTAGGTATGCCAGTGCTAAAGTGGACAGCAATTTGATGTTGATTTTGCTCCTTGTGTTGGCTGTTGTTTAGAATTTGGAAAGGAAAGTGATTTGCTCCTCTGGAGTTTCAGATAATGGGCAGTAAGCATCAGAGCCTTATTTCTCAGCCACAGTGAATATAATCAGGAATGAGATATTGTTGGGGCAGTCAGGGAGATCGACAGCGTAGCCAATAAATCATGATATTTGTGGGATGGCTTTAAAAATGATTTCCTCTCTGGCAATTTGAAATAGGGTTGGGAGAGAATTACCCAGTAGCATTGGTAGCTTTTTGGTTGATGACCCTACAAATAGAACAATTAGCTGTGCTTCGCAGTAGCCAGCTTATAATGTATTTTCAGTTAGCTCTTCCCCTTCCTTGTTTCACTTATCTTGTTCCTCTCCTTGTCGCATGTGTTTGAATTCTCAAATACAGTAGGATCACCTAAGCCCCTTCTTTAGTCTCTGCTTTCCACACTGAGATTGGTTTCAGAAGAGTGTGAACTTCTCATCACTCTCTTCTTTTAAAAAAAAAATTTAAGAATTTTTATAGATTTTTTTTTTTTTTTTTAGAGAATGAGGAAGATGGAGAGAGAGAGAAACATTGATGCGAGAGCAGAACACTGATAGGCTGCCTCCTGCAGTCCCCCACTAGGGATTGAGCTCACAATCTGGGCATGTGCTCTGACTAGGAATCAAACTGATAACCCTCCGTTTTACAGGATAACACCTAACCAACTAAGTCACACCAGCCAGGACTTCTTACCTCTCTTAATGGTATGGGATGCCAGCACTTGTATTACCAGAAGCAATTATTAAACATGGCCTTATTAACTTAAAGGGAGAAGGGATTTAATAGGTTAACCAAAAACGATATGACATGATTTGCACAGCAGAATTCCAGGTGGTTTTCCATGTGGCCGGGTTTCCCATTCTCTGTTATCGGTGCAAGGCTGCTCACCTTTCTGGAGCATCCTCCCTGACCACAGCTGGAGAAGGAATCAGAGGTCAGGATCCACTGGTTGGTCAACATGGGATGCTCACCTGGGCAACCTAAAATTTTTCTTTTCTTTATTGTTTTTCTTAATATTTCTGCATATTTGGGAGTTGGATGGTGGAAGTGCTGTTTTAGCCTCTTTATTGCCAGTTAGTAAAATCCTCTCTGGGTGACTTCAGTCAGCATAAAAATTATAAAAAAAATTTGTTGGCATTGGAAGTCACAGAAATGTAGCACAAAGCTGGAATTAGTGAGAAAAGTGGGGCAAAATAATGTATAATTTATGTTAGAGACTGACTGGTTGTTTCTCCTCCTGAGCACAGGTAGATTACATTCCCACCTTCTTGCGGTTAGGTGGAGCCGCTTGTCTGAGTTCTGACCAATGGAATGTGGGCAGATGGTAGGTGATAGTAGGCTTGGCCCGCTGTCTAGGAGTGATTCTCCATTGTTTGTCCCCAATCAACAGCTGAATGGGGGGTATTCCAGAACTTGGAGGACTGGGGAGCCCCAAGATAAAAGGAGCTTGAGTCATCCCACATGACCCACTTACCATGGCTTATCCATACTAGACAGTGGTATGAGAAATTGCCTATGGAACATTTTGGAGTTGTTTATTATAGCATTTATCCTCCTCTGACTGATACTTAAGTGTTATAGGGTGGTTATCATAAGCAAAATATTTTCCTACTGATTGGCCTCATGATAACCATACATGGGAATGTCATCTGTGCAACGTAGGTGCTGGCAGACAAGATATATGTAATGGGCCTTTTTATTTCCTACAATAACCCCCTCTTATCCCTGGTGGGTATGGTTGTTGTTGAAAGCAGTTTCCTTGGGCAAAAGGAAATGCTTCATGGTTATAGCGAAGGGCAAGTGGGTATCGTTGTGCATGTATGTGTATTTGTATGTGTGTGTGTGTGCACATGCACGATGAAACAAGCCTTTCCAACCATTACAAGACCTTAAACTCACCTTTCTCTTCCTCCTTCTCCTCCTTTCTCTTCCCCCTACTCGCCTTTTCCTTTCTTCCTCTATTTCTTTACTTTTGCCTTCCTTCTTTTCCTCTCCCCATTTCTTCCTTGAACATTTATTGATACTTAATCTACCCTGGGCAGTAGAGTCTATTAGCTTAGATTCTAAGTGTTTTCGTACCAGGAGCCCTTTGTGTTCTTACCAGTAATTATAATCCATTGGAGTTGAGAGACAAATAAGAGGCCTATTGGCAGATAGAATCTTAGGAGAGCTTATCGGTACAATTTCCTAATCCAAACTTGACTCAGAGACCAAGGCTTTCACAAGATTACATAAGCTTTAAAATGACAATAACTTCTCACTTTTCCATCACAGCACCATACCCATGAGCATCCATATGTCAAGATGTGGGCGTAGGGAACATTATTTCTATTTTGTGAGAACAGCATCATCTCTGTTTTTCATATCGGACTCCCACAGCTTTCTCACTCCCTGGAGCCCACTGTGTCACACTGAGTTCAATTATCTATATTTTGGAGAGAGAAAACAATTTTTATAAGGAATGCTGAATACTGTATCTATATGCATTGTACAGATATTTAAAAAATAAACACTTAGAGCAGGGGAGTGGCATGGCCTGATGCCTTCATTTTACAAATGAGGGTGGGGATTCTCAGATAAAATGAAGAAAGGTCTCATGGGTTACATTGTGAACAAGTTGCTATTCGGGGTCTAGGACTCTGATCCTTTGAACAAGATAGTAGTTGCCTTATGTTGTCCCTTTATGAACCTTTCCTTATTTGTAAAACAAAGATATAAGACCCAGTCATTTCATTTGCATGCTCAAAAATCTTTTTTAAAAATATATTTTATTGATTTTTGACAGAGAGTAAGGGAGAGGGATAGAGAGTTAGAAACATCGATGAGAGACATCTATCAGCTGCCTCTTGCACACCCCCTACTGGGGATGTGCCTGCAACCAAGGTACATGCCGTTGACCGGAATCGAACTTGGGACCCTTGAGTCTGCAGGCTGACGCTCTCTCCAATGAGCCAAACTGGTTAGGGCATGCTCAAATTTTTTTTACTTTTTCATTATGTGTAGAGTACATACGCAGACCCTGAATTACTGCATGGAGCTGAGCTTCCCTCTGCCAAGTAGGTACAACCATGCTGAACGCATACTTGACCAAGGAAAAAACTTTTTGTATGTTCAGTTTCTGAGATTTCAGGGTTGGTGTGATAGGAACCCTGTCACCAGCTGTTACCTTTAATTATAAGTGAGGCAGGTTGGATTCTTTCTGACTGACCCTAGTGATTAATTCCAGGGGTGGTCACATGTTTTAAGCATGACCAATCAGAACATTCCATGAAACCTGATATAATGTCTTGATTTTACAAATGAGGACAGGAACTATTGGATAAAATGAGGGATTTGCTACTTTAATTTGAAAGGGTTTATGTTACAAAGCTAATCTAAGTTTGAATTGCTGTGGTAATTCTCTCCTTAATAAAACAGTGAAACCAACTCAGAGGAGAGCAGAGCTGAGTGATGGAGAATGTGGGTCATGATGCCATTTGAGCTCCTGGAATTGTCTGTGTCTAAAATCTTTGCAGCTATGTGAGTTAATTTTTTTCTGTTTACGCTAGTTTGAGCTGAGTTTTTGTCACTTGCAGCTCATAGAAGCTTGGCTACTATAACTGGGAGCTAAAGTGAGAGTCGTATGTAATTGCAGGATTTTATGAAGTCTCAGAGTTCTTTGATTTTTGCCATATAAGAATTTTTATTTCATTAGCTGCAATGCAAAAAAGTGAGTAAATTCTCATGGGGGAATTTGGTGACCTCTGGGTTGATTTCATGATTAAGTACCTTACATTTTCTAAATGCTTCAAGGGCCTGCTTCAATCATAACTTGATCTTGTATCTTGATAGTTTGAGAGAACAAAACATTTTTATATTTCCTTAAAATGACCTGAACCATGTTACCACTCTTGCAATTTTCTTCTAAGCATATCATCTCTTTTTTGTCAAGTCCTTGAAGCAGCAATAAATTAAACTAAACACCAATAAACACATTCTCTCTCAACTTACATGTCTAGTTGCCAGAAGTCATTTCTCTTTGGTCTGTTGACAGGTGGAAGGCATGATTCCAGTATGGAATACACTGCAAAGTCATTGATTTTTCTGTGATAATAGTAATAGAAATGTATTAATATCAACTTGTACTGGAACTTACACTGTCTTGTGAATGTCCATGCTAATTAAAGTCAAAATCCCTTAGCTTGTTTCAAGTTTAAAATTCTCCATAATCTGACCTGCACCTTTTTTAAACCTTATTTCTATCTTTGTGCTTTCGATTAAATAATGTGTTTCCAGAATATACTGATTATATTCCCATTATTTTGCTTTTATTTTTGACTAGGGGCCTGGTGCACGAAATTCGTGCACGGGGGGGGGGGGTACGGGGGGGGGCGGTCCCTCAGCCCAACCTTCACCCTCTCCAATATGGAGTTCTTGGGGACTCTCACAATCCAGGACCTCTGGTTCTTAATCGCTAACCTGCCTGCCGGCCTGCCCTAACCACTCTGCCTGCCTGCCTGCCTGATCCCCTAACTACCCTCCCCTGCTGGCCTGGTCACTCCTATTAGCTTTCTTTTTTAATCTTATCCCCTTCACACACAATTGTATTTGACTTCCTTATTGGCTTCTTCCTCTCACACAATTTTTCTCCTTTATGTAACACTTTTCCTACTGACTCATCATTTATAAACTTTTCTTTCCTCCTTATTTCCTACTTCTGTTCCATCATCATTCTTCCCATTTTTCTACTACCCTCCTT
>PVJC01042612.1:0-14865 GCA_004026665.1 Murina feae
GAGGAGGCTGCTGTTGCCCCAGCAACCGCCGGGGAGAACGAGGGCGGTCGCGGCCTGGGAGGGATCGCGGCGCCGCGGGTCTCTCGCTGCCGGAAAGATCGCGGGCGAGCGCGAGCCAGGCGGGAAGTCAGCGCCCGTGGAGAGAGGGACAGGTCAGGCCCGTCGACTCCAGTCCCGATGCCGCTTTCGCGCCTCCTGTTAGCGGTGCTGAAGTAGGCATAGCGCATGCGTACTACTGGAGGCGGGGCTTTGCGCCAGCTCTTAGGACGCATGCGGAGTTGGAGCCTTTGCGCTGGCGGGGGCGGAGCCACTGGCCCTGGGCGGGGCTTCGCGCAGCTCTGGGCTGGAAGTGGGTGTTTGAGTCAGATGCCTGCTCCTCAGCCCGGCCTCCTCCCTCTATTTCCCGGGCTCTCCTGGAGAGGCATTTAGGATCCTGTTAAGACCCCACACTCGGTGGTTTGGCGAGGCTACTCTGCGATGGTAGAACTGCTCCTTATTTGGAGGGCCTGCGTCCTCATCTGTCAGGTGGAAATAACAGCACACTGACCTCACAGGGCTGTGACTCCGCTTTTACCCTCTCAGGGCTATGGCTGAAGTGCACGTGATCGGGCAGATCGTAGGCGCCACCGGCTTCTCGGAAAGTAGCCTCTTCTGCAAGTGGGGCGTCCACACAGGTATTCCCGACCTAGCTCATGCCCCACCGAACTACCAGCCTAGAGGTTCCACCTCCTTCCTTGACCCCCTGGCCCAGCCCCTGAACCTCATCTCCCATCGGCTCTCAGGACTCCTGGCCCTGACCATACTGTGTCCATGTGTCTCATGCTCCCGTCTTATCCCTTTCCATCCCATCCCTGGGGGCTTTGGCTCCTGCTCTGAACACACACCCCTAAGGTTATGGGACTATAGGCTAGACCCCCCACACACTCCCAATCCTCAGAACACTAGACAGCTTTAACCCGTGGTTTGGACTTCATTCACTGCCCTAGGGGTGTCCTGGGTCCCTCCCCTGTCTTAATTCTTTGCTTAACAGTTTCCAGTTATTGAATTCTTACTGTAAAATGGAAGTTTCCATTCCAGATTCACAGAGGAAAGGCCACCCTCTCGTATGCATAATTCTCTGTGAGAAGGGAGCAACCTGTTCTGGTAATCATCCAAGCCCATCCATATGGCCCAGGGAGGACCTCGGAGGCCCCAGTGTGCATGTTTCCCATGGGAGCCAGAATAGTGTGGTGGTATGTGTAATGGTTAGGGCCACCAGATCTGGGCTCAAACACTAACTCTCCCATCTATTAAAGTGGGGCCTTTGAACTTAACCTCTCTGAGCCCCAGTTTCCTTGTCTGAAAAGCTACTAGCTGAGAGGCAGCACAGTATTGAGGTGAAGAGCACACACTGCCTGGGTTCAAATCCAATTGTTTATTAATTATATGACTTTGGGCACTTGACTTTGCCTCAGTTTCCCTCTCTGTACAATGGTAATAATAACAGTACTTACCTCATGGGGTGGTTGTGCAAACTAAATGAGTAACAATAGCACTTAGGAGAGGAGCTGGCCTAGTGAGTGTTTACCCAGCTCGTGTAAAAGTTGGATGGGGTCTTGTTTGTGAAGCCCTGGGTATGTTGCCCAACAGATAAATGTACAGGAAACGAGTGTGGCTTCTGCTTTCCTTATCTCTGCAGACCCCGGGTCCTTGGTGGTGGTTGAGATTCCCTGGGAAATTGTGGTCCTCCATTTGAGCACACGAAGAGGCAGCTCTAGAGTCAGACTTGGTTTCCAGTCTGGGCCCCATCTGCCCTGTGACCCTGGGCAGGTGCTGTCCCTTCTCTGAGCCTCAGTTTCCTCATCTGTAAAGTGGGATATATTGCATGTGAAAAGCCGGACTCAAGGCCTGGTGCTTTCCTTGCCTGAATCAGAGAGAACAGTAGCTCAGCAGTTCAGGGGGCTCTTGGGGAGGGGCAGTTAATCTAGCAGCGAGCTCAGAGGCATCAGATGAAGGGCTTGGACTCTGCAGTCTGACAGAGCTCAGTGTGAATCCAGTTTCACCGTGGCACCTTGGTCTGCTGCAGTCCTGCTGTACCCCACATAAAGAACAGTGCTCGACACACAGTAGGTGTTCAGTAAGTGTTCATGGAATGAATGGACAAGTGACTTTCCTTCTTACAGTTTCTTTACTTGTAAGGTGAGGCTTATATTAGCACCCACTTCCCAGGCCCACTTATTTGTCCAACAAACATTTTTTGAGCACCTTCTGTATACTACTAGTAAGATCTGGTTTTGAAGCCTTGGGAATCCAGTAGTATGCAATATCTCTGTTCTCCTGTGGCTCAAAGAAGGGGAGATAAAAAATAAGCAGATAAAGAAATGAGTGTAATGATTACAGATGGTAGCAGGTACTTAGAACAAATTAGATGAGATAATGTAACAGGGCTTAGTTTTGGATACAAAGGTGAGGGAGAACCCCTCTGTAAAAGTGGCATTTGAGTGGATCCCTGAAAGATGAATAAAACCAGGCATGGGGACATCCAGGAGCAGACCTTCCTAGGCAGAGGGAACAGCTAGTGTAAGAAAGGAAATAAAAATAGGATCAGTGAGGCTAGAGGAAGTGAGGGATGGGGAGAGTGAGGAGATGAGTGCAGGAAGGGGGACAAAGACCAGATATAGGGCTTCGTAAGCTATGGGGAGTATCTGTAGACTGAGGGTGGGGTGGGATTAAAAGTCCTAGAGGGCGGACTAAATGGATACATCACTAAAGTGCTTAGCACAGGGGCTGGCATTTGGTAGCAGTTGGTGCGTTTTTGCTGTTATTATAGCCCTCAGTAGGACTGGTCTCGTGCCTTTCACAGTGTGTTCATGCTTTTTGTCGAAGGGCACCCTTGGTCCCATCTTAGTCCTTGGACTAGGCCTCTGAATGCAGCGTGGGAATAGTGACAAAACGATACCCAACTCTTATCCAGCACTTACTATGCCCCAGGCACTGTTCTAAGTGCTTTGTGTGTATTAGCTCATTTGATCTGCTCACAAAATGACAAGGAATGCATTATTACACCCACTTGACAGATCGGGAGACTGAGGCAGGAAAAGGTAACTTGCCCAAGTGTGTGCAGGCAGGAAGAAGTCATGCCAGGATCTGAACCCGGCCCTTTGGCCCCAGAGCCCACACTTTGTACCCCTTGTCCCCCAGCACTAGAAGAAACGGTCTCACAGCCACAGTGGCATACCCTTCCTGATGCCTGCCTTCCACCCTTCCCTGCCTCATTAGTGTCCTGGCTCTCACTGTAGGGGCGGCATGGAAGCTCCTGTCCGGCGTACGGGAGGGCCAAACACAGGTGGACACCCCGCAAATAGGGGACATGGCCTACTGGTCCCACCCCATTGACCTGCACTTTGCCACCAAAGGCCTCCAAGGTGGGTTCTCCTGCTCGGCCCTGCGCCAGGCTGAGGGGACGGGGTGAATGGGTAGGTGGGGGGGTGACACTCCATGGGACTGAGAGCACCCACTCCTGTCCCTGCTCCCCCGCCTTTTGGGTCCTTTTCCTGGCCAGGTCTGGCCCTGGAGAGACTTAGCTGAGGCCTCCCATGACTGGCTCTAGTCTAGAGTGTGTCAGAGTCCAGGGGTGACGGGAAGAGAGGAAGGTGGGGACCTAGGGGAGAGGAGGGATGGCTTTCAAAGAGAGAAACCAAGAGAGTCTTCCATCAAGAGGAAGCTGGAAGGTTTATGAGAGGGAGGAAGGGCTGGTGGCTGTCCCCAGGCAGGGCTCTTCTGCTGCTCAGAGAAAAAATGAGTTTGCGGGGGAGGAGGGGTATCAGAAAATCTTTTCTGGTGGAAAATTTGGGTCATTGGAGAGGAGTGAATTCCAGGAAATAGCCTAGGTAAATATGCCATGTATTTCAACAACATAAATAATAGCTACTGAGGACATGCCCTATGACGAGTGATGCCAGGGAGGTATCGGTGACTGAGACAGCTCCTAGCCCTGTCCTCACAGGGTTCACCATCCCATGGGAAGGCAGAGCTACTCCCAGACAGTGGTAGCCCAGAGTAGGCAAGGATGGGATGGGGAGTTCAGGGAGGGCTTCCTGGAGAAGGGGTGTTTGAGCTTTGCTGTGAGGGTCCAGTAGGGAGCTAATGAGGCAGAGGGAAGGAAGAGGGACCAAGGCAGAGAGGTGTGTGGAAAGCCCAGAGGGTAAAGTGCGGCCCAAAGGCATTTGGAGGATGGAGGGAGAACAGGGGTGAGGGGACAGGGGACAGGCCATGCAGGGCCTTGAATCCCAGGCCACTGAGCTGAGGCCATACCCTGAAGGCACTGGGGAGCCACAGCAGCTGACTGACAAGTCAAATTTTGCTTCTAAAGGACCCTTCTGGCTGCTTGTGGGTGATGGGTTGGAGGGTGAGGCAGGCAGGCACCCTCCTTTCACTCTTCAGATCCCACATTCTCTACTGGTCCCACCAGGCAGCTCCCGCCTCAGAGCCTTTTCACACGTTGTTCCTCTGCTGGGCATGCTCTTCCCTAGATGTCTCCATGGCCCACTCCCTTCCCTACTTTACACATTCACTCAAATGTCCCCTTCCTAGTGACGCCTTCTCTCGATCATCCCCTTTCTGAAACTGCATCCCACCCCCACCCTCCCTAGCTTTATTTTTCTCCAGAGCAGTTATCACCATCTGACATACCCTGTAATTTGCTTATTTACTATGTTCGTTGTCTAGGATGTCAGCTACACAAGGGCAGGAATTTTGGTCTGTTCTGTTCACCTCCGTGTCCCCAGCTTGTAGAACAGGGCCAACCACAGAGGGGCTCAGGAAGGAGAGGAAAATGAGGCTGGGTCTCCCAGGCTCTGCCCACCAGGCTGAGGAGCTGAGCTGTGTTCTTCGGACACTTGGGGACCGGTGGGAAGAGAAAGATGCCAGGAGGAAGGTGAACTGGAGGGGACAAGAAGTTCCTGAACCCAGAGAGGACAGGGTGGGAATGGGGGAGAGGTCGGGGATAAGGCTCAAAAGGTGCTCACTCACCTGTGGATGGGAACACCCACAGGGAGGACGCGGAGGGGACCTACAGAGGCTAGATCTCAAGGGCCTTGGGT
The DNA here is from genome assembly GCA_004026665.1 of Murina feae. Taxonomy (NCBI): domain Eukaryota; kingdom Metazoa; phylum Chordata; class Mammalia; order Chiroptera; family Vespertilionidae; genus Murina; species Murina feae. Next base: position 5,082 of record PVJC01042612.1, read on the forward strand.
GTGGAGGTTGGTTTTTCTGAAGGCACCGGGGAGCCATGAAAGGGTTTTGAGCAGCGGAGGAATATGGATTCAGAAATACCCATTTGGCTGGTGTGTGGGAGTGGGAGTCCAGAGAGGAGGCTGGGGCAGACGCCAGGGAAGGGGGCTGAGCCCAGAGAGAGACCGGCTGCACCATCCCTCTCTCCTGTCTTGCAGGCTGGCCCCGGCTCCATTTCCAGGTGTGGTCTCAGGATAGCTTCGGCCGCTGCCAGCTTGCAGGCTACGGCTTTTGTCACGTGCCCAGCAGTCCGGGCACCCACCAGCTGGACTGTCCCACATGGCGGCCTTTGGGCAGCTGGCGGGAGCAGCTGGCACGGGCCTTCGTGGGTGGTGGGCCTCAGCTGCTGCATGGGGACGCCATCTACAGTGGGGCCGACCGCTATCGCCTGCATACAGCTGCCGGTGGCACTGTGCACCTCGACCTGGGCCTGTTGCTGCGCCACTTTGACCGCTACGGTGTGGAATGCTGAGGCGCCCTGCCTCCGTGCCCCATCCACAACCCTGGACACCCACAAGGGGCAGGATGGTGCAGTCATCGGATGCATGGGCTCTGGAGACTGCCTTACCCGACCTAGCCAAGGCCTGGGGCAGCTTCTGTCTGGCCAGCACCGCAAGCCCAGTGCCTCTCCCTCCGAAGTTCATTTTCCCCGTCCGTGAAAGGAGGGCAGCAAGTATGTGGGGTCCCAGGGGTTTGGGGAGAAGAGGCTGCCTCACCCATGGAAATGCTAAATAAAGAACAGTTCTGACAGGTGTGGGTGCCTTCCTGAACTCCTGACCTGTCAGCTGGCTCGAGCCCCATCCTCCCTCTGACACCCTCCTTTCTCAGACCCCCATCTTCTGACTTGCCTTCCCCATTCTTTGACTTAAACTCTGGGTGCCTCCTTATGACCCCTCTCCTTGGAGGTTTTCCTCCTCTGGACCCCTGGGCCCCCCTGTCCCAGTCTCTCATTCCCTCCGTTCTGGGCCCCTCTTCTGATCTCTTGTACTCTGGGTCCCTATCCTCCGACTGAGCCCTCCCCACCAGGTCTTCGTTCTCTCCGTCACCGCCGCCCCTCCAGTCCCGCACAGCCATCCCAGCCACACGCATCCGCTTTGCTAGCTGTCAGCCACCAGGAGGCAGCACCCTGCTTGGGGCGGGGCCGGGGTGCCCGCCCCCTCCCGGGTGGCTTAAGGGACCCCCCTCGGAGCCCGCCCACGCGAGCTGAAGACCGTGGCCAGGCCCCCCCTATTGCCCTCCCCCGGGGGCCGCCCCCGCCCCGAGCGCTTCCTGGGTGGGGCTGGGGCGGCTTCAAAACCCCCCGCCACTCTAGCCGGTCCTCGCTGCCGCCGCCCTTCGCGCCCCGGGCCGCCCCGCTCCCTCCTCCCGCGGCGGGTCCACCAGACGGCTAGGCCCCCGGCCGGGGGCAGGGGGGACGCCCCCTTCGGGGCACCCCCCGGCTCGGAGCCACCCGCCGGGAGCGGAGGAAGAAGCAGCCCCGAGGCCCCAGAGTCAGAGACGAGCCGCCCCCGCCGCCGCCGCCGCCGTGGGGAGGGGGGGGAGGAGCGGGAGGAGGGACGAGCTGGTAGGAGAAGAGGAAAAAAGTTTTGAGACTTTTCCGCTGCCGCTGGGAGCCGGAGGCGCGGGGACCGCTTGGCGCGCCGCTGCCCAGCAGGGAGACCGGACCTGCGGATCCCAGCTCGCCTCGCTGCCTCGGACGCTCGCTCCCTCCCGCCCCCCGACGGCGTCCCTCAGGCACCCCCGCTCCGGACCAGCCCTCAGGAAACGCAAGCCCGGCCACCGCCGAGACGTGACCCAGACCTGGGGCGCACCCCCTGCACGCTCCCCACCGCCAGCCTCTCTCCTGCGCCCCACGTCCGAGAGCCCTTGTCCTCCGAGACCCGGGGCAGAAGCTGACCTGTCCCAGCTCCCTGTTCAAGACCCCCGCCTCTGGGACGAGCGCGCTCCCACCTCGGGTGTTTCCGCAGAACAGCCAGCAGCCACTCGCCGGGACTCCCTCCTCCCCGGGACCCCAGCTCTGCCCTCCCGTCGCCCCCAGACTCTCCTACCTTCCGTCGGAAGCCCCCCACTCGCAGCCCCAGTGGGAGCGGGGCCTCCCTTTCCCCACAGCAGCCCGGCCCCGCTCTCGGCAGTGCCGGGGGGCGCTGCCTCCCCCATGCCGCCCTCCGGGCTGCGGCTGCTGCCGCTGCTGCTGCCGCTGCTGTGGCTGCTAGTGCTGACGCCCGGCCGGCCGGCCGCCGGACTGTCCACCTGCAAGACCATCGACATGGAGCTGGTGAAGCGGAAGCGCATCGAGGCCATCCGCGGCCAGATTCTGTCCAAGCTGCGCCTCACCACGGCCCCGAGCCAGGCGGAGGTGCCGCCCGGACCGCTGCCGGAGGCCGTGCTGGCCCTTTACAACAGCACCCGCGACCGGGTGGCCGGGGAGAGCGCCGAGCCCGAGCCCGAGCCCGAGGCGGACTACTACGCCAAGGAGGTCACCCGCGTGCTGACCGTGGACAACAACCACGGTGAGCCGGAGGGGAGGGAGCCTGCGCCGGCGTGCTGGGGTCGGGGGGAACCTGGCTGGAGGAAGAGCACCTCTGGGGGCCCTGGGAGCGTTGGAGGCCCCTCCTCCCCAGAGAATAAATAGGGTGGAGCTTCCTACACACCAGGTGCCTGGTCTTGAGAGGGGCGACAGGGCCATCAGGGATCGTGGGGACGTCCCCTCGTGGGAGAGAACGTGGGGTTGGGGGGTGCCCTGGATGCGCGGGTCTTGCGGTGGGGGCTGCAGAGAGGGAGCGGCGCTGGGAGAAGCTGGACCCGGTCGGGGCCAGGGGAGGCGTGGGGACAGCTGATGCGGAGCGCAGGGGTCGCGAGACGGGAAAGCCAAGGACAGAACAGCCGGGTGAAGGTCAGCTCCCTAGGGCCCTCGGGGTAGGGCCAACCTCAGCATGAAGGCCCCTTGGAGGTTCTGGAGAAACGGAGGGGGCCCGCTTGCAGCGGGTGCAAGGAGCGCGGGAGGGGGGGTGCAGAGGGGGAGCGGGGAGTGTGAGAGATTGGGGAAGGAAGGGCGCGAGGGAGGGGAAACCAGCGGGAGGGCTCGGACCCAGGTCTGCCAGGGATGCGCGGCGAGGTGCCCGTAGGGTTCCGCAGACGGCCGTGCGAGGAGGCAGCCAGCGAGGAAGCGAGCCCCAGGACTCCGAGAAGACGGGGTCCGGGAAGGAGTGCCACAGAGCGCGGGGGACCGGCGTGGGAAGGCGGACGGGACGGTGGGGGGGGGCGAGGGAGGGAGATAAGCTGGCCCCGTGCTGCGGGCTGGAAGGGGCGGGCGGAGCGAGGAGTCGAGCGCAGGGGCAGAGGTGGGTAGGTGCAACCCACAAGGTCGGGGTGAGGAGGTCCCACGTGGGTGCCACGCGCGGGGGGAGGAGCTGCGCGCCCGGAGCGAGGGGGGGCACCCCACAGGGCTACAGGCTGAGAGTCTAGACCCCACAGTGTCAGTTCCTCCCCGCGAGGCAGGGGAAGCCCCAGCGTCCGGCCGCCTCGCCCGCCCGCCCGCCCGCCTCCTCCCCTTCCTCCCCGTGCCCGGGGGGTGGGGACCGCGCGCGGAGCCTGGGGCGAGATGAGGCAGGTCCGGTCCCCGCCCTCGCGGCGGCGACTGCGCCTCCCGCCCTCTTCACCCCAGTTCCGGGCGGGACTACCGTGGGCCCGCCCCGTCGGCGCCCACGCGGGGACCCAGGGGTCCCAAGCGGCCCTGCGACTTGGGGCGGTCCCCCTCCTTTCACTTTCCCTCCTGGGCGGTGGATTTGCGGGTCCCCAGCCCATTCTTTTGCCCAGTTGTGGCTCCAGCCAAATGGCGCCCATCCCCCTCACGGGTCCGCCTCACCTTTTCCGTAATCGCGTCACCTTTTTTGTAGACACTGAACAATGACACCTTCGACCCTCTCCCTCTGCCTCCCAAACCCTGTGTCCCTCTCTGTTTTTACCTCCCCACTGCAGAGGCCTAAAGGAGATGCTCCCATTCATCCAGGCGTCCCCTCAACCTCAGCCCCAAACTTTTCCTAGCCTGGAAAACACTTGCTAATTTTCTTCCCCACTCCCAAGCCATCCCTACCTAGAATGAACTTTGCCTTTTCTAACCAGCTGAGAGAGGAAGCGATTGATAATAACAATAATAATAATAATAATATCACATTAGCTTAGGGGTTGTCTCTGGAAGCTGTCTGCTTGAGTTTGAATTCCCATTCTGCAGCTTCCTAGGTATGTGACCTTGGGGCACATTACTTGATTTCTTTGTGCCTCAGTTTTACTACCCAGAGAACGGGTATAATAATAGTATCTTCCTCTTGGGATTGTTGCGACGTTTAAATGCAAAGTGCTTTGAATAGCAGCTGGCAAACAGTGAGCTCTTTAACACACACGTTAGAGTGACTACTATATGCAGACTCTGTGCCATGTGCTTTATCTGCCTCATCTCACTTCGTACTCTCCTCCTGCAAGCGTTCTTGTGTCACAGGTGAGAATCTGGCACAGGAATTCACTTGCTCAGACTTACACCAGCACTTCAGTTAGGAGACCCTGGGCTGGAAGGCAGGGAGCTTGATGTGGTTGCCATTTTCCAAAGAAGAGTAGAAACAGGCTCTGAGAAGGGATGGGACTTGCCAAGGTCAGAGAGCTCAAAGGCAACAGAAGCATGGTCTGCTCCAAATGCCCTTGACTCTACACTGCCGTGAGACTTGCATAGGAGGCTCCAAACAAAGCAGACACCTTTGGTGCCAGCCTGTATTGAGTGGGCACTTGACAGAGGATGGAAGAGAAGGGTTTTAGAGAGAAGGAAACGAACCCAGAGCGAGCAAGCCATTCATCCAAGGTCAGGGTCGGACTCCAACCCAGGGCTGTCAGCTCTGGAGACCAGGCTCTTCACACTTGGGGTGCATCAGCTCCCCTGCCACCGCCACACTCCTGACAACCCCCTTCTCCACTCCTTCTGCCTAGAAATCTATAAGACTTTCAAGCATAACTCACACAGCATATATATGTTCTTCAACACGTCGGATCTCCGGGAAGCAGTGCCTGAACCCCAGTTGCTCTCCCGGGCCGAGCTGCGCCTGCAGAGGCACAAGTTAAAAGTGGAGCAACACGTGGAGCTGTACCAGGTGGGGGCATGGGCCAGGTGGGCCACTGGGCCATGGGTGACTGCAAGGGCCACACAGACAGACCCTGAAAGACAGAAGAGCACAAGCCATGGAATTATAGGGCTCTTTAAAACTTCAGACTCCTAGCGCCCTAGAATGTTAACCACTTAGAAGGCTGGAATCTTAGCACTTGGATTCTAGAACGCAGGTATCTCGAAAGTGGAAATCTCTAGAACAGTTCAGGGTTCTGGACCTGCTCCATACCATAGGGAAGCCACCAGTTACATATGGCCATGCAAGTTTATTACAATTAAAAGCAAAAATTCAATTCCTCAGTCCCACTGGCCGTAGTCACCAAGGGGGTCTCTTGGATAGCTCTGTTCTAGAAAATTTGGAATCTTCAGGAAGATTGTGGCCTCTGTAAGAGTTGGGGGTCTCTAGAAGGTCAAGTGGCCTAGAATCCCTGTCACATGGAACTTTAGGTGTGATGGTCGATGGTAGAGGGAACTTTTTCTCATGTTAACTTCTTGGCATCTAGAGACCCCAACTTTATGCTGCCACTCCTGGAGCGTTCTGTCTAGAACCAGGGGTCATTCCACAGGAGTGCAGTGTCTGCATGTCAGACTCCTGGACTTGTGGAATATTATTCTCTTAGAACTTCTTGGGCTCGTTGACTATACTTCTTGGGATGCTGTCAAACCCTCAAGTTATAGGATGACTTCTAACGTAAGCCCTAGAAAGTTACAGACTCGGAATTCAGGGTGTCAAATGTCCAGAAATGTCTGCTGAGTGAAGCCCAGGGTGTCTGCAGGGAAATCTGAGCAGTGGGCTGTTCAAGCTCACAGGGGCCTGACATTTCCCCAGCAAGGAAACCGAAGCCAAGAGAGAGAAAAGAATTTCCTTGGCTCCAAAGAGGATGAGGTGCCTGGAGCTCGCTGTGGCACAGGTGGCTCCTGTGAGTCCTCCAGGGTGTGGATGTCTGGGAGGGGACTGTCCAAGGGACTGTCTGAAGGCCCATTTAGAGGAGATGGGGTGGGGGTGCAGGCAGTGGACGTGGAGGTGCATGGCAGCATCTGTCCACCATCTCTCTCTTCCTATTCGTCATCCCCCAGAAATACAGCAACAATTCCTGGCGCTACCTCAGCAACCAGCTGCTGGCCCCCAGCGACACGCCTGAGTGGCTGTCCTTTGAGGTCACTGGAGTCGTGCGGCAGTGGCTGAACCACAGAGGTGAGGACCACTTGTCTGCCCCACCCTGTTTTGCAATGGGGTTGACCCCATTGTCCTGCAACTACTCTGCCCAACACCCCCTTCCCTCCCCCTCCCCTGGCCCTATGTTGGTGCCAAAGAGCCGGGACCTGGCCCTCCTCCCAGACACTCAAACCTGAGTGATTGATGGCTTGATCCGTTTCCTGAGCCCTGGCCCTGTGCTGGGTGATTCTGGGGACACAGTAGTGATAAAAACAACGCCATCCTTCTCCTCACAGAGCTCATGGTCCATTGTTGGGGCAGGGGAAGAGGATGAAAGACCTGTAAATCAAGTAGTAATGACCCAGAGTGGGCAGTCTGGAATGGGGAGCCCAGAGGAGGTGGCTGCACAGTCTGGGATCAAGGAGGGCTTCCTAGAGGGGGGAGGGGACAGCAGAGCCAATGTCTGAGGGATGAGTGGAACCAGCCCAGGAAAGGAGGGCAACACTTTTGGAGGCAGAGGGACACGATATGCAAAGGCCTTTATTCTGGGGAGAGCCTGGCACATCCAATCTGTCTGGAAGAAGATGGCCTCTGTCCTGTCCCAGCTGAGCCCACAGAGTCCACATCGCCCTTCCTGATCTCCCTCTTATTCATGCTTCCATTCAGTAAATGCTAGTAGGTGCCTGCTCTGTGCCTGGCCCTGTGGGGTGGTGCAAGGGAGACAGTGGTAACCAAGCAGATTTCTAGGCGCTGTCCTCACCATTACGTCCAGACACCTAGGAAGGCTTGCCAAAGCCCTAGGGACAGTGATGACTAGCATGATCAGGGCCAGAAGAGGGGAGCCCAGAGCAGATTAGCAAACCCATCTGAAGGAGGTGATCCTGGAGCGCTTCCTGAGGGTAAGGGTGACTGTGTTGAGACTCATGGGTAAGTGGTGGTTTGCCCAGATGAAAAGGTGGGGGCACTGGGAGGAGTGTCTGGGGCCACTGGATGAAGGCCTATCTTGGTCATTATTTGAGCCCAGAACACCCAGTACAGGGTCCAGCACGTAGTAGGAGCTTAGAAAATCCACTCATTCATTCAAGAAGCCTCTCTCCCAGCCCTGCCTTTTTCCACTTGGGGCAAGTCACCTCCTCTCTGTGTGCCTGGGCATCCTCTTCTGGAAAATGGGTGGCTTTGGTGAGGGTTAAAGGAGATAATGCCCATAGAGTGTTTAGAACATGGCGCTCAGTTGCCCTCCTGCACCCAGTAGAGGTTTGTTTTTATCATTGTGGGCCAGGCCCTGCGGGGAACAAGAAAGCAAGGATCCCTGCCCCCATGCATCCTGCTCTCCACTGAGAACAATGAGGGAAATAAATAGCCAAATACAAAGGACCCAGAGGGTCAGTGCTATGGAGAAAATACAGTGGTGTTATCTTGGAGTGGGGTCTGCATCCCGCAGGGCCTCTTGGAGGAGGTGACATTTGAACTGAAGGTGGAGGGAGAGGCAGCAAGAGGTTCAAGAGGCTGCAGTGAGAGGGCAGCTGGGTTTGCACTTTCCTGCCTTCTCCCCCAGGGGCTGGGTTAGCCACACACTCACACTGGCTCCCCTCTCCTCACTTTCACAGGCGAAATCCAGGGCTTTCGCCTCAGTGCCCACTGCTCCTGTGACAGCAAAGATAACACACTCCACGTGGAAATCAATGGTGAGGCCCACCCTTCTGTTCCAGTGCCATGTGCAGTGTGTGTGTGTTTGTGTGTGTGTGTGTGTGTACCCTCCTCTCCCTGCCCATCCCCTGAGAGTGTGTGTATGTCTCCCCACCCCTCACCTGCTGACTCCCAAACTAAAACAGGAATCAGTGTTGGCCGCCGGGGTGACCTGGCCACCATTCATGGCATAAACCGGCCCTTCCTGCTTCTCATGGCCACCCCGCTGGAGAGAGCCCAGCACCTGCACAGCCCCCGGCACCGCCGAGCCCTGGACACCAACTACTGCTTCAGGTGAAAACTGAGGCCTTCCAGCCTGGGAGGCCTGACCAGGTGCTGCAGGGGGCGGGCACCTGGCTGGTATCACACTTGGGCTAGAACTCAGGGGATGAGATTTGAGTCCTAGAATGCATGGATGTGTGACCTGGGAGTCCTAGAATGTTGAGATCAGGTGTTTTCTTACCGGTGTGTGGGAATCAGAGGCTACTAGAATGTTGAACACCAAGAACGTGGGGATTCAGTCTCTGACGTTATTGGCAGGTTGAGATCCTAGAGTGTTTGGATTCTAGGTGCTAGAATTCAGTGTTAGTTACTGAAATCTAAGTGTCGGACTCAGAGTGTTGGGATCCTAGAATTTGGGAATTCAGAATTGGAAGGTTGCCCGTGTTGGATTCCTGTTTATTGACAGATTGGCGTCTCTAGTGCTGGCAGATTGCAATCCTCAAATCTGAGGCCCAGAAGGATAAAATCCTGTGTTAAAATGTTAGCATTCACGAACGGGATCTGAAGAAAACCAGACTATGGGTACCCTAGGGTATTGGGGCTTGGTGTTAGCATGTTGCATTCTGTGAAGGCTGGGATCTTGGACAGTGGCAGCTTGGCCCTCTTGAGTGATGATGGGCTCATAACTTTGGAATGTTGGAATGCAGTATTGAAATATTGGAATTCAAGAATGCCAAGATCCTCGAGAGTTGGAATGTGGAATCCTAGAAAACTGGAAATGCTGTTGGAGTGTGAGTGTCTGAGGTGCTGGCATACTGCAGTCCAAGGAAGTTGAAAACTTGGACTTCTAGAATGTGAAAATTCAGAGTTAGGATGCCATAAATTTAGAATTATAATCTGATCCTGTCCCTCCCTTGCTTCATATATTAAATTATAGATATATATTTTTAAATATACACATATATATGTATTTTATTAATCTCAGAGGGGAAGAAGGAGAGAGAGAGAGAGAGAGAGAGAGAGAGAGAGAGAGAGAGAGAGAGAGAGAGAGAGAGAGAGAAACATCCATGATGAGAGAGAATCATTGATTGTCTGCCTCCTGCATGCCCCTCCTGGGGGTTGAGCCTGCAACCCTGACCTCCTGGTTCATAGGTAGACACTCAACCACTGAGCTATGCCAACCTGGCCTCTGCTTAAACAGGGGTCCTCAAACTACGGCCCACGGGCCACATGTAGCCCATAGGACATTTATCCCGCCCACCAGGTGTTTTTGCCGCCTTGTATTTTTTACTTCAAAATACGGTATGTGCAGTGTGCATAGGAATTTGTTCATAGTTTTTTTTTTTTTTTAACTATAGTCCGGCCCTCCAATGGTCTGAGAGACAGTGAACTGGCCCCCTGTTTAAAAAGTTTGAGGACCCCTGGTTAATATTTTGATGGTGCCTCTGCGGCTTTGTCATGTGCTAGTCCCCAGCTGGAAAGTCAGCTCTTCTCCCAAGTTCCTTGCAGATCTTATCCTCAACTCTGTGAGTGA
>PVJC01042613.1:0-14864 GCA_004026665.1 Murina feae
AATGAAAGAAAAATACCACATGACCTCACTTATTTATGGATAATAAAGACCATTACAAAATGATAAACATAAACAAATACAGAGACAGAGCAGCCTTGAACAGGCTATCATCCTACAGCTGGAAGGCTGGGGATGGTTGGGGGGGAGTTGGGAGATCAACTGAAGGACTTGCATGCATCCATAGGAGCATAATCAGTGGTCACCTAAACTTTTTTAAACAAATACTTTGCCAATTTTTATCCTTGCCATTTATTTTTCTTGTTGCAAGTAACAGGTTTGGCCTTTGTCTCTGTACAATTTCTCTTTGTTAGTTAAGGCTCATTAGCTGTCCTTTCATTAATAGCAGACTTCATTAGTCAAATACAATAACATTTTATATTTTTAAACCAGAATTACATGCTTCCATGAGAACACTATTTTTAAAAAGTTTGGTCTGAATTAATTATATTATTACTAACATTGTGCATAAATTAATTCAAAAAATTAAAATATTCTTATATAGTCAATTTTTTTTCCAGTGCATAAGATTATATTGTGTTCCTTTACCTTGTTAAAGTAAGAAAAAAAAATGGGAAATGAGAAGATATTACCAGGCAGGGGCATTCATGGACCATGTTATCATTCAAAAAAGTACATTTGTATTGCATAATACAAGAGAGATTCATAAAAGGTGATTAAGATAAAAGGCAGCCTATAATATTAAAAATATAACATGTTTTAGGATGCTTTATAACACTTCACTTTAGTAACATAATCCTTATCTAAAGGGAAAAACAAGAAATATATTTATAGTTTATTCTTTTTGGGTATAAATTCCTTCTATCCAAAAATTTTTTTTAATATTTATAAAATTAACATTCTATTAATAAAAATCCTTAAAATATTTCTTAAATCATAAATTTAAAAATGTTATCACTAGACTAATCAATATGTTATTGGTTTTCATTTTTCTACTGAATACTATTCTTAAATACAATGTGATTGCATTGCATTGAATTGCATCATTCATTAAAATGCAATGTGGCTCCACAATTTATTTTCTTTAACGACCTCTAAATTATTATAACCAATTTAGGGCATCAGACAATAAAACACTTTTGTTAGTTTCTTGATATGTCTTATATTTGTGGGTAATTTCCATTGTTGATATTAAGTAAATCAGATAAATCAGATTGAAATGCTAGGAGCTACATATTAATGCCATTTTTTATGTTTCAAATCACCAGAAATGAACTTAATTTTGTACTTATTATTGACTTTTACATTAATTTAAAAAATTACTTGCAGATCTGCTAGTACTGCTACTTCTTTTTGTCCCACATGTATTCCTCTCCTCAAAATAAGCAAATTATTTTCAAATGAGTTGCTTTAATAAAGTTACATGGTCAAGACGTAAGCATGGCATAATCTTCTAATGCTTAGAATGACCTTAGATTTCTATATCTTACGTTATAGCACTTACACAAAGATCCAAAGCAGCACAAGAATTATTTGTGTGTGTCTGTTATGAAGCTAGAGAATCAGTATAACTCACAAAATATCTGAGTTATATCTCTTTATTTATATAACTAACTAGAGGCCCGGTGCACAAAAACTTTTGCACTTGTGAGGGCAGGGGGGGTCCCTCAGCTTCACCTGTGCCCTCTAGCAATCTGGGACCCCTCAGGAGATGTCCACCTGCTGGCTTAGGCCCACTCTCCTGGGTGATTGGGCCTAAGCTGGCAACCAGACATCCCTCTGGCAGCCTAGGGGCCCTTGGGGTATGTCCACTTGACAGTGGGGAGTAGGCCTAAGCTGCAGTCAGACATCCTTAGCTCTGCATTGAGCATCTGCCCTGTGGTGGTCAGTGTGTGTCATAGTGACCAGTCATTTCTAGTGGTTCAATTTGCATATTACCCTTTTATTATATAGGATAAGGCCTGGTGCATGGGTAGGAACTAGCTGGTTTGCCCTGAAGGGTGTCCCAAATCAGTGTGGGGGTCCTGCTGGGGTGTCTGGTGGGGCTTGGAGCTGCTGGGTGCCGGGCTCCCTGCAGGCTGGGTCTCTGCTGCTCTGGCCCCAGCAGCCCCAGCACCGAGGCGGGGCTTGGAGCTGCTAGGCACCAGGACTCCTGAAGGCTTGTGTCACAGCTCCTCTATCCCAGTAGCAGCAGCAACCAAGCAGGTCCAGAGGCCCTATCCAGCCAACTGGGGCAGAACACCTGTGTCATCACCATGGCGACCACGCAAGCGTCTTGTCCCAGCTGCTGCCATCTTTGTCTTGGAGTGATGGTTAATTTGCATATTATGCTTTCATTAGATAGGATACTAGAGGCCTAATGCATGAAATTAGTGCATGGGTAGGGTCCCTAGGCCTGGCCTGCAATCTGGGCTGATCTGTGGGGGGACTGGTGGGGTAGGCCCCTGCTGGCACCTACCTTGGCTGGCCTGAGGCCTGAGGGCTGGGGGCAGGTCCTGTGTTGAGTGTGTGTCCTCTGGTGGTCAGTGTGCATCATAGCAACTGGTCATTCCACCAGTTGTTCCATTATTTGGTCGATTTGAATATTAGACTTTTATTATATACGATAATATATCTTTAATCTATGCTATTTTCTTGTGTTTATTTATCTCCATTCTCTCCAGTGGATAATATCTATATCCATGTCATCTATTATTTTCTATTATCTATGTATCTATGTGTTTAGATGTCTATGTATCCATCTACCTACCTATCTATCTGCCTATCTAGATACCTCTATTCTTATTAAAAAAGATAACTCTACAAATAGTAACCAATCACAACTGTTTGATGATATTATATGATCTTGGAGACCGGTGATTTTATCCTTAAATATAGGGCTACCATTTCTATGCCATGACTCACCCAAATTTCATCTTGAAAATTGGCATAATAGCCTCAATATATTTTCACTTGACTACATTGTAACAACAATGAAACTTTGGCTGGAAAAAATCTTCTTAGGATTATAAAATATCTAACTTGTAATTATTTTGGAAAATATTTTATCAGAAATTTCAACTGACCCTCAAGCACACCCACATTTTTTTTAATCAACAGAAGCTTCTGTTGACAACAATGAGATAAAACTGAATGCTAAGTCCGTATGGTAAAATGAGGCTGTCCTTCAAAACAAAAGAAAAGCCTTGAAGTAATGAATGGAAATATTATCTCTACTATCATAAATAAAATCTGGGGAGTGAAAAAACCCCAAAATTAAATATTAAATAAAACATCAAAGAAGAAAGTTAAGCCTGGCCAGCGTGGCTCAGTGGTTGGCCATCAGCCTACGAACCAGGTCATGGTTTAATTCTCAGTCATGGCACATGCTCGGGGTATAGGATTCCCAGTATGGGGCATGCAGGAGGCAGCCAATCAATGATTCTCTTTCATTACTGATGTTTCTATAGTATATTTCCTTCTCCTTTCCTCTCTGAAAAAAAAAATATATGTATTTTTTAATTAAAAGTAGGATAGAGTAGTGTAGCCAAACATATTTTCGTTTCTTAACAATTAGGGTTTTTAAGAAAAAATTATGAGAACTGATGTTATTTTATAGAAAAATGTGATCATTTTTATTAGTGAGATTTTAAATAGATTTTCCCTTGAAGTTTAATAAACTGCAAAATAACTATAAACATATTTAGTGATTGGTTCCATATCTATATATATAAAAGAGTAATGTACTAATTGTCCCTCTAATCATTTGCCCTATCGGGCATTCACTATGATGAGCACTGACCACCAGGGGGCAGATGCTCCAACTGGTAGGTTCGCTTGCTGCTGGGGGTCCAGGTGATCGGGACCAGGCAAAATGGGCCAGACATGCCCTGGCAGCCCCCCCCCATGGTCCCTCTCTGACCCATATCACACATCAGTGGGGTCCCTCAGCCTAGCCTGCACCCTCTTGCAATCCAGTACTCCTCAGGGAATGTCAGAGAGCCAGTTTTGGCCTGATCACCACAGGCCAGGCTAAGGGACCCCACCAGTGCACAAATCTGTGCACCAGGCCCCTAGTTTATAACAAAAGAAAAAAAGAAGAGACCTCCCCTTTATTGCTTATCTCTAACAGGGAAAGTTCTTGAATTGAGAGACAATCTTATAATTCAGTGAAAAAAAATATTGAACTAGAAGTCTAGAATTGGTTTTTCTAATAAACTAAAAAAATTTAGGGAAGCCATTCAACCCACAACCTCGAGTACCACATATGTAAGATAGAGATGTTTTAGGAAATAACTGCTGTATTTTTTCCTAATTTTCTCACCCCTCAGAAATATTTGGATGGAACAAAAGAACATGCCTACTTGAAAAAAATTGGGTATGTTTAATAATGAATAAAATATTCATGTATCTATTTTTAAAGTAGGTACAGTTTATAAGATTATAAGAAAAAAGGAAATATATGGAAGAGTTTGGTGTATAATTAATGTATCTAATACCAATTGAACAGCTAGAAAAGAAATAAAATCTAGGAGCCACAAATGTTTTGTTTGTTTGTAAGAAATTAATAATGCTAGAGTCACAGTAAGGAAAAGAAGATGAAATAAAAATAAATATATGATTTTCAACAAATAGAAATTACACAGGAGGAGAACTCATTTCCTAATTGTAATTAGTTTATTTGTCCCAAGAATAATTCTTCAGTTTCCAATTATCTTGGGAGGAAAAAATATCCATTAACAAACCACTTTCTATGTGAGATACAAAAATATGACTGTGTTTTCCCCCTCACAATCCTAAAACACATTGTCTCCCATTTAACGATAGTACACCATTCAAATCGTATTATTGCTCCAAATGGCTACAATCAGACATTCTGCAAAGCATGAGTCCGGGATGAAAATATTTCTCATCTCAGTTTGGGATACAGAGTCATATCAATGTTGAATGAATCCAAAATAAATTCACGAGCAAAGCTTTTCAAATACTTTTCCATTTAAACCCATGCAAACTACTTTTATTCAGGTACTCCAGGGTAATAAAGTTTCCATGGCTGCTGATTAAGACTTGCTTGAAAACATTTTCAGCAGATACGTGCTTTTCTCCTCATGAGCATCAAGTGACTTTCTCAGAGTGATGATATTCGGGTAGATGCATTCATTTTGGTAATTAAACATTTCAAGGCATAACCTATAGTAAACCAAGATATTTTGGACTTCCTTTCAAAGTGAGATTCATTTCTCAATTTTTATTATTAAAAATAAATTCCAGAAATATTAGTTTACTTCTATAATGGAGTTCAGTAACACTGATAACGTGCTTTTACAGAATATTTAAAATCAAAGTTCACTGTCAATAAATGTAAAAGCTCCTTGTACTTGAATTACTGTGATTAATGAAAGCGATTCTAATTACTAACAGAGTATCTCCATTTCCAAATGTTTATTTAGCTCCACACAAACTTAGCTTTCTACAAAACTTAAAGAGATTATTTATTAAATCCATAGAATTTTCTAAAAAGACATTGAAGATCCTGGTGAAAATGCTAAAAATTTTAAGCAGTAACAAAAATCAGTGCCTCAGAATAACATTTGTAGCCTCAAGAACGGAAGGAAAGCAAAGGAAATAGTACAACTTTGGAAACATATCAGCAAACTTAAAGTTGCATGAGTATAAAAATTGATCATAATAATACTATGCATCTAAATAATAATTGCCTATCAGAATTCTTCAAAATATAACAAAACCTGAGATTTTTATATACCATATATATGTGTATGTGTGTATATAATATATATGTATGTATATATGTATATATGTATATTTCTATACCATAAAAATTCCAGAAATGCTGTTTTACTCTAATAATGGAGTTCAATAACACTGATAAAGTGTATTTATAGAATATTTAAAATCAAAGTTCATGTCCAATAAATGTAAAAGCCCCTTGTGGTATTTGAATTACTGTGATTAATAAAAGTGTTTCTAAAAGAGCATCTCCATTTCCAAACATTTGTTTTCCATTTGGAGAAAGCAGTAACTAAACTCATAGCAGAAACATTAAAAACGTCAATAGTTTACACATGTAAGTCATCCCAAAGTCTCAAAAAAGTTTTTCTTAACATAGTTTCTATCTAAAACAATGAACAAATATCAGTCCCTTGATTTTCCAGTCACTGAGAAATGGAACCATTTGATTAGGACTAAAATCTTAATGGAGAATGACTACTTTAGTGTTTCAGGTGTCCTGGTCACAAAGGAAAACAAGATTAATGGGGGGGAAGGGAAGGACGGGAAAGAGGCTGCACTAGCAGTCATCACCAAAAGCCATGATTACAATTATAATGACTCAACAGGGATATGAACATAGCAGTCATTAGTGTAAACAAAGGGCTCCCAAACAAAGGAGTGGTGAAAGTTCTATTAGTAAATTGGGTGAGGTTGTGTGCCCAGGCTATATACATTTTTATAATCATTGCAATGTATTAAACCAAGTTCTTGTAAAAAGAGAATGTGTAATTCACTGAAGGAGTCAAGATAAGCCTGGGAGAATAAGAGAGACACATAAGCAAATATTCTAATAGACTAAAGAGAAACTCAGAGGTAAGAGAAAAGCACATGATTTGAAATTGAATAACAAGACCCTGGAATTATGCTTTAATTGAACCTACCATATCATTATTGTCACTGCATATCAAATTAGTCTGTTGTGAGTTTCTGATATTTATGAGCAAGTGACTTACTACATGAACCCTTCCTACCGTTGCCTGCCCATCCATTCCATATCTTTGAAATAAACATTTGATATCTACTACTTAAAGTTCAATCACAACAATGAGACCTTGCCAAAGAAATTACACATATATTCCACATATTCTAATTTAGATTGATTTAATGATTATTTCTCTGGGAGTGGGTCATGAACTTAATTTTCCTTTGTGGCTGAAACTAGACATGGGGATGTTCAGTGGATAGTAAGTACTGCCACATTAAGTTGGTGAATTTGAGCTGGACAGGAGTTTCAGTGGTGGTGGTGGTGGTGGTGGTGGTGGTGGTGGTGGTGGTGTGTGTCTGAGGTTGGGGTGGGATAGATTCCAGAGTGAACCATTATGGATATTGTCTAGTAATGTAAGAAGGAAAGTGAACTTTGCCTCTTCTGCATCAGGTATGTTCTTGAATTCTTAATCCAAATAGTCATCTGCTATGGACTAAAGACACTTTGGGTCTCTTATTCACAGCATTTATTAGATTCTTTCCATTATATCAAACTTTAAAGATATAAATTCATTGTTAGAAATATGGCACTAAATAAGGGTGGCAAATTTTCCAATAATGGGCTTAATTATAGAGACTGGGTTAATACAGGCTATACTGACTACTGGATCCTCTGCTATTTGCTTTCCATTGAGCTATAGATGCTTGGTTAAGAGGCTTGTAGAATTTTAGAGTTAAAAAGGACATTAAACAAAACAAAAAGGTTAATGTTTCTTGCAGTTACTTTGATTGTCATGTATAATACTCTGTCGATCACACCTACAATTAAATTTCTTTCTCTACCTCACATAGCAATTTCTTGTCCAAATAGCATCTAGATTGTATTTCTTGTGTTGGCAAAATATTGACATAGATTATTGTCCATTTGCAAATTAGCATTATTTTAATCCTCATTATGTAACCTACAAACATAATTTCACTTAATCTTTACAACAATCAGGGACAGTATTATTATCCACATTTTATAGATAAAGAAATTGAGACTCACTGGGGTTAGTAGTCCCAAAATCACACAGCCAGTAAGTAACAAGGTCTAAATTTCAGCCCAGATGTGTCTGACAGAAAGGCTATATACTTTTCCCATTAAACATATAAATTCAGCATAGTTGTTAGAAAATGATCTTGAACTACAAATACCAATAATTCCGACTGAGCTTGCACTTTTGTGGGTGATTAGAACAATCAATCTAAATATTTGTTTGGAATAATCAATAAACTGTTTCACTATCCTCTGTGAATACCTGCAAAGAAATTGCATATAATCTTACCTAATGAACAGTAAAATAATGGAATAGTAAAATAATTTTGGTGACCAAATGGCCAACTCTGCTAAGCATGAGGATATGATGATGGAAAAGTTGTAATTACACATTCTCATTCTAATGTGCTATGCCAACAATTAATTTATGTCCATATACTTTTTACTTTTCACCTGGACAAAGAAAGAACATGGCTGTTATAGATGCAGTGAAGAATATTGCAGATATTTAAGTCAGTATGACAATGAATTCATTAATATATTCATTAAATATTTAATAAGCATCTATTATAGGTCATATATTGGAGGATATGGCAAGGAACAAACATTCTTATTTCATGGAGTTACATTATAATGGGAAAGGCAGACTATAAACCAGTAAATTTATTATATTTACTAAAGGCCTGGTGCATGACATTCATGCCCTGGTGAAGGGGGGGGGGGTCCCTCATCTGGGCCTGTGCCATCTCACAGTCTGAGGCCCTCGGGGGATGTCCACCTGCTGGCTTAGAGTCCTTAGTGCTACCACAGAGGTGGGAGAGGCTCCTGCCACTGCTACTGTGTTCGCCAACCATGAGCCCAGCTTCTGGCTGAGCATCCATAGGAGCACCATTCGGCCAGAAGCCAGGCTCACTGCTCCTTAGCACTGTCTCAGAGGTGGGAGAGACTCCTGTCACCACCACTAAACTTGCCAGCTGTGAGCCTCCTGGTGAACCCAGCTTCTGGCTGAGCAACATTCCTTCTATGGGAGTGCACTGACCACCAGGGGGCAGCTCCTGCATTGAATATCTGCCTGCTAGTGGTCAGTGCATGTCATAGCACCTGATCATTCGATTTGCATATTAGCCTTTTATTATATAGGACTAAAGGCCCAGTGCACAAAATTCATGCACTGGGGACGCGGGGGGGGGGGGGGAGGGTTGTCCCTCAGTCCAGCCTGAACCCTCTCCAATCTGGGACCTCTCTGGGACCAGCAGTCAGACATCCCTCTCACAATCCAGAGACTGCTGGCTCCCAACCACTCGCCTGCCTGTCTGCCCAATTGCCCCTAACCACTTTTGCCTGCCAGCCTAATCACCCCCTAACCACTGCCTTGCCAGCCTGATTGATGAATAACTGCTCCCCTACAAGCCCAATCACTCCCAACTGCCACCCCTGCCAGCCCAGTCACCCCCAACTGTCTTCCCCTGCTGGTCTGATCACCCACAACTGACCTACACTGCCAGACATCTTGTGGCTGTGGGCACTGCTATCTACGAGGGTGTGGAAGTCAATTAGCATATTCCCTCCTTATTGGCTCTGGGCGCCACCATATTTGCGATGGTGTGAAGGTCAATTAGCATATTCTCTCTTTAGTAGATAGGATGTTTACTTATACATGCATTATACACACATACACACACACACACAAGGTTTTTATATATAGTTATATGAATGTATATAGTTTCACTTTACAAAAAGTGCTATAGGGAAACATAAACTGAGTAATATGAAAAGTAAATATTATTTTAGATATTGTAGAATCAGCATACAAATACGATATTGAAGAATTCTGTACAATATTTAATCATTGGCCATTTGAAATCCAGGCTGTTATTTCCTCTTTCTAAGTACAAGGCAGAAAATATTTTAGTTCATTAAAAGTACCTCTTACAAAGCAGTGCATTTAATTTTTCCAAGAATGTAAAGCTACAGATTTTATAATTTTAAACTTAATGTTGGAGAACGTGAGCAAAAATTCTAAATCTATCTGAAAAACAATTATGCCTAGGAGCTAGAATATCTCTGCTGTACCATTTTATTTCATCAACTTACATAAGAAAACAATTTTATGAAGATACTAAGCATTACTATGCAATTAAGATTGGTTGCAAAACCAGTCTTAATCTATTTTCCAGGCCATATTTTCCTATTAGTGATAAAGTTCAAAGACATTAAGTTTAGAGTATTGAACTTTAATGCTGGAAAAAATCCAGTCTTCATAGTAAAAAGTGAGTGGCATTGGAAAAACTAAACAAAACTAACACACATAAGGAAAAAAAAACACTAGTGTGTAAAATTCCTCTTCTAAGAAAAAACAAAATTGATCCCTTAAATATTTAATTTAATATAATATTTACTTTTTATATCTTTGAATAAATTTCATTTTAGAAGATTGTGTAAGATACTATTATTTAAATTATTTTTCTTTTTGGTAATTTTTATTGTGATGAACAGAAACCAGAACAACCAGAATTTTGGAGAAAGTTTAAAGACATAGAAAACTTTGATCATTTAGAAATTTGGCTTTGAGGTTCACCTGAATTTATCTTCAAGGATACAGTGTCTACCACCTCAAACACATCATCTACTGAGTGAAATACCACCTTACATCAAAGTAAAAGAACACGCAATAGATATCAAAGCAGGAAATATCTTGTTTTGATCAGCATCAGTGAAAATTAAGTAATCCTTTTCACATTCTCTCCCAATTCTGAAAAATGAAATCTCTGTACCAGGCCAATACAGACAAGATTAGTCCAACATTTGGGACTGGGTCAATATACCTTCAAATCCTAAGCAGACAAACCCTACTCAGTTATGAGAGCTGACAGTACCCCTGCTCCAGGTGATAAGGCTTCAGGCATTGCATACACCTTGCCACCTGCAGCAGAATAAACACTGACAACTTGACAGTTTGTCAATTGGAAAGCCATTCAGTTTTTCTGAGACATGGAGATACTGGGAGTGGAAACAATTGTGTACACACATCTTATAACTACTGTCATTATTGGTATGGTAAAGTTTTCCCTTGATAAGTATCCTTGTAGACATTGTGTGTGTGTGTGTGTGTGTGTGTGTCCATGTGAAAAAAAAATGCTCCATTTATAAATAGAGCTGCCAATTCACAAACTAACTCACAGTAACTTTAAAGTTACTTGAAAGCTTAAAAGTAGAAACAGACCACAGTAGATGCACATACGGGTAATAAAATTATATTTAACACTGTAAAGAAATGAGTATCATAAAATTCTGACTATTGGTTATGCTATTCAGAAGGGAGGAGGTTGGGATGAGGTATGAGTGGGTGTTTAGGATGCTAGGAATGCCCTATTTCTTGACCATCATAGTAGTTGTTTCCTCAAAAATAATTCACGAAACTATCCCAATATTTTTTGCAGTTTTCTATGTTTACTATGCTTCAATATAAAACAATAATTAAAACACATCAGTTTCAATTCCTCTAGCAGAGGTTTTTGTTGCTGATTAGAACAACTCCTTGATTTTGTCTAAGTTTCTCTGCATCCTATACTCAACACCGACAAGGAACAAATACTGAAGAACCTCTTAACGTGATATAGCAACTTTATACACTTAGAAACTTATACTTATGAACCCTGTATGCACATATAATTATCTTGGGTTTTTTCCTATCACAAATTATAAAAATGGCAAATTCAAACTATAGCAGCCATTTTCCCAGGGGCTTTTATATTTCTCTTCAAGAAAGTTATAGTTCCGGGAGTTCATGAAATATTCTTTACTGCCCTCAGCTTCTTCTTACATGTGATCTGAAGTATAGTGCCAGCGCTCAGTTCCTGCAAGCCATTTGCTACTTCTGCATGCCACATAGAGAAGCTGAATTACTGAAAAGTCAGTTTTATAGAAGGACTTCACTCTTACTAAATGAAATTCCTCTAAACTCTTTTTCTGATTTTGTGCATGTTACAAGCTAAAAGCCAAGCAGCTATGCATTGTATAAATATTAAATTCATTACTTTACATAATTATTATAATGAATGAAAGATGATGCTAGTTCCCTAGGAAACCATCAGATTCCTCTACCCTTCTTCCTTAAAATTATTCTAAAGCATAAATAGAATTCATTGACTTACACTTCTGGTAAGTACTTAAGGTCATTTAAATGTCTACTTCTCCCCCTTTCTTCTTTTTTTCAAACTACAGTAGAAACTGTAATGTGTACTGTGAACGTATCGCATGAAGACAATCAAACACAACAGTTATGGTAGGAAAAGCATAATTATCAATGTTTCTGGTCTTACTTTGCGAATGCCTCGGCCAAGCTCCTCTCCATAGTTGGTTCCAAGAATTTCAAAGTGGACATTGGGATTGCCTCCATTTTCTGCAAATTCCAGTTCTCCAGTCAACCCACTAACACCACCCTAAAGCAGAGAAAAGATACTGACATCAGATTTCAGAAAAAAAGTAGAATAGTAATAATAATAAAGCATAAAAGTTCTAGTGAAACAACTTCCATTTATAAAATAAATATTTCAAGCATGCAATTATTAATAGGCTACTTTTTAGTAAGTACAGAGAATAAACTGAAGAGCAATTGAAAGTAATCTTGAGAATCACTTAATCCAAGTTTATCCCCTTCACAGACAGAATATTTAGACCCAGTGAGTCAAATGATTACACAAACTGAAAGGATATTACCGCTAAGACTAAATCCCAGGCTAGGTTTGTTGCCTTCATACCTTCTGACACACATGGATTCATCATTCAGAAAACTAGATGCTTTCAGAGAGAACAGATCTGCTCTGGAGATACATTGGACAATATTCTTTTTCAGCACAATTGGACATTCTAATTGTACCTTAAATTATTTTTTGGATTCTAAAAGCCATGGTTTATAACCCATTAGTGGTTTATTTTTCCTCCTTTTTAAAATATCTCATCTAAATGTAAAAAGAAGGTTAAATTGGGCTTGAAATTTGTTTTTGCTCTTAGCTGGTAGTGCTGGCTGTTGAGATTCATTGGGAATTTCCGAGCTTCATCTCTCATTCAACATGGCAGGTGTTTATTTTTCTAACATATGGTAATATAGGTCAGACTTCTCTCTGTCTTACTTACCATTCTTTTCTCATTTTAGTTTATCATTTAGGATTTTACAAGTAAAAATCATATTCATAATCACTTCTAAACTACAGTAATTTTTACTTGGAATTTTAGGCTAATCACATTTATCTGAACAAGTTATCTCATTTTGTACATTGCTTTAAGTATCACCTCTGTATTGTTTGATAATTAAATGTACAAACAGTCCCCAATTTATGATGTGTTTTGACTTATGCTTTTTTTTTTCAACTTTGCAATGGTGCAGAAGCAGTTCAGATCTGGTATAAACAGAATTTTTGATTTTGAGTTTTTTTTTATTGTTTCCCCCTGCAGTTCGATAGTCTGGTGATACTCTCATCAGCAAGAGTGAGCACAGCTACGAGTCAGCAATGCAATTGCAAGGGTAAATCACTGGTACTCTCCAGGACACATGGTTATCAGCGGTTTTTTTGGATATTGTGTTCTGAGCACATTAAGGCAAGTTAAACTAAGCTATGATGATTGGTAAGTTAAAAAAATCAATTATTTTTTTACTAACAATATTTTCAACTTAGGTTTATTGGGATATAACCTCATCATGTCACAGAACACCTGTATTTCATTTGCCATAACCTCTAATTTAACTTCTGGTCTTTATTGACAGGTATTATGCTAACTGCTATATCTCCTGCTGCATATGTGTCTTATATCCATTGCATGATGCTCAGTTCATAACAGGCATTCAATAAAACTATTGCTTACTCATTACTTTTAATATTTAATCTATTTCATGTTTTCAACAGTTATAACCAACAAAACTGATCCTCCATAACTATTTCCTAATAAGCAACTTCTCTTTTATTATCCAATTTTATTAATAAAATATGTTGAATTTGATGGTTATGTGCTCTTCTCATGTTTATGAGGTTGAAGAATTTTCTTCTATACTTGAGTCTGCAAAGTAACATGAATTCTTTTGGTATATCATATGGAACATCAAATATTTTACACTTATCTAATTTCCTTATACATATTCCTAGGCTCCTTGCAACCTAGACTTGCTTGGTAACCAAGGACACCTTGTTAAATAAACATGAGCCCAGCAAAGCTGTGAGCACATTGAGAGATGCCAGACTTAGTGGCATGTTCTGATGCCCTCATGTATCATATGTTAATTTCAGATAGAGAAATACTCACAGAAGGAAAATACTACTCTAGCTACTCAGAAAAGAAATATAATGGGTAGATAAATACTAAGATACACGGTGCAAAATGATAAAAATTGAAAACAAAAAATAATTTATGTGAAATGGTTAGGGAAATTTGAGTTGCCATATTATATTTATATTTGTGTATATGTTCATATAGATATAGGTATATACATATATTTAAATATACACCTATACATGCAAACATTCATTCATAATACAGAGTGGAGGCAAACTAAAAATGGGAGGTTACTAGCTTACTGATTATGCTATTTACATCTTTGGAAAGAAGAAACTGCGGCCTAGACAACTAGCTACTTGAGGAACCTGAACTAAAACCTTCATCATGTGCCTCATACTTTTTTCTCTGAATTATGTAAACTGAGTGTCCTACATAACATATGGGTATCATGGTGGATTGCTTAAAATATGTGTTGAGTTAACAAATTAAACTATACCATTTTACCCATTTTATGATTCAAATGCCCTTGAAGTTGAAGTATACATTGATGAGTCCACAATAAAAATATTTCAAAGGCAGACTGACTTTTCAAAAACATTTGTGGCAACAAGTTTATTTGTGCACATTGTGTAGAGGCTAAATTATATTCCAAGTCAATACTGCTTCTGGTAAGTTGGGTTATGTTTTCCAAAATTCTCTCTCTCCTTCAGTTGTATGAATTCTAAATGGTACCTAGTGATTTATGAAAAAGCAAGGTAATAGGTTTCCATTCCTCAAGTATACAGATTTAATTCCCACCTTTCCAGAGTTATTTTTACCCAAGTCATTTTTTTTCTTCTTCCCCTTCTTCCCTTTCCCCTTCCCCTTCCCCTTCCTCTCCTTCTCCTTCCCCTTCCCCTTCCTC
>PVJC01042614.1:0-14866 GCA_004026665.1 Murina feae
CCCTGAAGGGGCTGTGGACAGCCTGAAAATGGCCCCCAGCCTCTCACCCAGGCTGGCCAGGCATGCCAAAGCAGGTAGACATTCCCCCCTAGGTGTCCCAGACTGCAAGAGGGCACAGGCCGGGCTGAGAGACCCCCACCCTCCAAGTGCACAAATTTTTGTGCACCGGGCCCCTTGTTATACTTATAATTTTGAGCAATTACTATGTCCCAGGAACAAAATTAAGAGCTTTCTGTACATTACCTCAACTAACCTGTTGCAAGTCTGGGAGATGGGTACAATTGTCCTCATTTTGTATAGGAGGAAATGAAGGTTCAATTCCTCAATTTGCCAGCATGCAAACCCGTCCAACTCCCATATTTCAAAGATTTTAAATCATTATATTATGTTACTTAAAAGCAACAGGGTAGATACATGTGATTTATATTCATATATGGTTTATTGATCATTACTTTTAAGAGGGAATATTTGTTTGGCAAGTTTATGCCATGCTAGAATTTGTTATTTATAGTGCTAATGTTAGATTTTTAAATTCCAATTTTAAAAGATCAATTGCAAACCTGAGGTAGATTGAGGCATTTTATTTTTTTCTGTTTTAATCCCTAAAGGCTAAAGGAAGTATTTAAATCTCAATCCACCTGTGGTGGCTTTGTCACATGTCAACTTGGGTAAACTGAACTACATTTACCAGAATTCTTTTTTCTATATGTTTCTGGTTGGATGGACCATAACAGACTCTCGTAGGATATTTGAGGACTAACTAATTTGCACATATGCATAAGATCAAGTTCCTGTCACAAGTTTATCTCCCTAGTGGTTCTGTTTCATTGAGGGAGCTTTACTGATACAATAAAATGGAATGAACACACAGGTTGAACTCCTTAAGCTATTTAATTATATATGCTCATGTCAGAAAGAGATAATACAAGCATTTGTTCAATTATATTTTTTCTCATGTGCTAATAAGTAGCACCAAAGTTTTTTGACAAAATTTAAACTATTTCCCCTAAAGAAGAAAAATTTACTAATTTATTAACTTAAGTTTTAAATTGATAAATTATTACTTGCTGAAATGTTTTAATTTATTAAAATATATTCTACTGCAAATATTAACACAATTACAATAACTCAGGAACGAATCTATCAACTGAAGAAAGGCACTTACCTCCTAGAATGGCCAGACTGCCTGTCATTTACCACATTATAAAGACATTAAGGGCCAGCAGGAATAATCTTTGCTTTTTTAGCCCTTTAGAAGTCATTTTGAATAAAATTATTTTAACACTCTTATTTTTCCCTTTAGGCATAATCAGACAACAGAAAAAATCAAGAGACAATAAAATGTGGAAGAGGGGGAGAATACAGAGGTTCTGAATTCATTCTTTTCAGTGTACAGTTACAAAAAAAGGGATTCTGAATATTACTCTACATATTTCCTTCATCTGAACTCGCCCTGATTGCTCTCAAATTAAAATGTCCATAGTGGGGAGCAGGACCCCAGTGGAGGAGGAATCTGCCTTCCAACATAGTCATAAGGCCAGGGTCTCTCATTAAGTCTAGATATTCTCTCAGGTGGACACCATAAAAACCCTATAATAATACTTGATGCCTATTTTCAAAAGACCTTATTTCTAAAATTGAGCTACTTTGTGGGAAATTAAGTCAGAGGGTATGAAGGAACACAGGATGCATTAAGGAACTAACATTGTCATAGCAAATGAAAGGAGAATTATAATTAACTAGGGACCTGGTGCATGAAATTCATGCACTGGTGGGGGGTTCCTCAGCCCAGCCTGCCCCCTCTCACATATTGGGAGTCCCCAGGGGGTGTCCTACTGATGGCTTAGGCCCGCTCCCTGCTCCCTTGGGGAGCGGGCCTAAGTCACAGTCTGGACTCCCGTTGTGGAAGGTGACCAGGCTAATCATGGGAAGCCACCAGTCCCATCACCCTACTGCTGCAGCCACTGCCAGTCACTGCAGCCACCAAGGTGTTTTCATCAACACGGACTCTAGTCCCTTCACCATGAAAAAATGATGACTTTCTTTAGGCATTTTCAAGATGTGTCTTTCATAGGATATGACATTTCTTTCTTTCTTTTCTTTTATCCTCACCTGAGGATATGTTTCCATTGATTTTTAGAGAGTGTGGAAGAGAAGGGAAAAACAGAAAGAAACATCATAGTGAGAAGAATAATTTGATTGGTTGCCTCTTGCATATGCCCTGACCTAGGCCCCGGCCAGGGAGGAGCCTGAACCTAGGTACATGCCCTTGGTCAGAATTGAACCCAGACCCTGCAGTCAGCAAGCTGAGGCATTATGCACTGAGCCAAACTGGCTAGGGCAGGATATGACATTTCTTAGCCCTCCAGCAGTGGACCTTCATTTTTTTCTCCAGGAGTGTGGTAGAAAAACCCTAGATCGCCTTTTTGGATTCTTATTACCCAAGTTACTAAGAATATTACCAGTGGCATACAGGTAGCTTAGCCAATGAGCGGTAAGAAAAGGTGTTTCCTCTGTAGTTCACTCTGATCACCAGCTCCATCCCTGCCCTTCCAATCCCAGCTCCACCCCTGCCCAGTCCTATAACCTCTGGCCAAGGATGCAGGCCTGGGCAGGGTACCCCCAGACTCCTGTGATCACCAGCTTCACAGAGCCCAGGCCTCTGCAATCACTGGCTCTGATCCTGCCCCCTGCCATAGCCTGCTCTGCTCTTGCCCCACTGGCAGCCTCTGGCCAAGGCTGCAGGCCTGGGCAGAGGACCCCAGACCCCTGCCATTGCTGGCTCCACTCATGCCCAGACCCCAATGATTGCAGGCTCCATCCCTGCCCCTCTGATTGCTGGCTGTGCCCCTGCCCAGGCCCTGAGATCACTGGCTCTGCCCCTGCCCCACTGCAGCCTCTGGCCAAGGCGTCAGGCTTGAGCAGGGGACTCCCAGATCACTGGCTCTGCCCTTGCCCATGCTTGAGGCCTCTGGTGAAGGCCTCTGACCTGGGCAGGGGACCCCCAGCGCACTCTGATCTCCCGTTCTTCTCCCCGGGCTCCCCACCTCTCCCAGCACCTGCCTGGCCAACAGGCCTGACCACTTCAGTGGTGGGGCTGAGCCTGACTGGGCACTGCCATCTTGTGAGTATGGGAGCACCCATCTGTGGCTATGGGGGAAGTTATGTTTGTGATGGAGTGATGCCTAATTTGCATATTACTCTTTTATTAGATAGGATTATTTTTAACCCATATGTATGTTTTATAGAATGTTTTGAAAGGAGGAAGGTAGAACGCAGGAAGCTAAGCAACAGACTGGCAAGTACATGATTTGGAAACTTTCTCCCCTAACTGTGTTACTAATCTGATAAATACTCCACTATCATCTCTACATCAATTTCTCCTTTTGCTGAATGGAAAACATGCAGGCCTAATGCATAGAGTTTCTGTGGGGAATTACTAATGGACTCTACTAGAAAGAGCTCTGTAAACTGAGCTCTCTCACAAAATGCTTCATGGTAAAAATGTGTCTCATTCTCCTACACTCTAAACTCATCAAGTTCTTGAACTTGATGGCCAAAGCATCCTCTGAGCTATTTTAAGACATGCTCTTAGGAAAGAAGTTAAAAAGTTCTTACAGACACTGAATTCTAAGTAAACTGAGGAGGCATAGCATGAAACTCTATGGGCTTTCCTCTCCCTCTAACAGACACTATCTCCCCTGCCCAGTACTGAGTCCAATCAAAATTCAATAAAACATTTTCTTTCATCCACCTATGACAGAAAAAAGGAAAGACCTTATGACTATACATCAAAGCTAGTAGAAAATCAGTCCTGAATTAACTTATTATGACTCTCTGTGAACTCTCTGAAAAAAATAGTGTTATCTTTTCCAGACTTATCCCGCATGCATTAGCCTATCCATAAAAGGTATTTATTACGAACCATATGAATTTCATTCACATCCTCAGATCAGGCTCTCATTAAAAATTCAGTCACAAGCAAATGGTAATAATGGCAATCCCAATATGTATCTCTAACTTTTAACCAGATACTGAAAACCAATAACAATTCACTCTTACAGAGTGCCATTTAGGCCCATGTGTGAAAAGACAGAAACCTGCTTTTCACAACTTTTTTACAATATACAAATTCAAGTAAGTATTATTCTCTGACATGCAAATGAGAACAGATAAACTCAGAAAGAAATGGTCATTGTCACTTACATACCTCCCCAAACCAACTTTCCCCACTGCACTGTATAAGCAAAACTTACAACCATTTGGGTGGAGGTAGCATTGCCAATGTGTACATTACTCATATCTTGGGTGGAGATACTAGGATTATAAGAACTCTGTGCTTTTATAGCATGATGCTAATTGCTTCCACTGTGGATACATGCCAGCACTCTGCTCTTCCAACACTTGCAGGTTAAATGTCTGCTCTGCTAAGGATCTGGTTATTGGATCCCATCTCAATAATGGCTTATGCAGCCTTTGGATAGTGAGTCAAGATTTATATGCATGATACAAATATCAAACTCTATGGCCAGGAGATAATCCTCTGTCAAAATGTCTGGAACAGAAAGTGCCATGGGGTTGGAGGGGAGGAGGGGTAAAAAAAGAGAAGACTAGAACAGGTTGGAGTAAGCTGAAACATGTGATGGGAGAACTAGGAAATGCAACTTTTATATTACCTTAGGTGGATGGGTAGTGAACAGAAATAGGTGCAAAGAGGACCAGGCAGGAATGAATTAAATTGCCAAAAGATGGGCTTAACCAGAATGGAGAATTTATACTGGAATTGCTAGAAGGTAAACTTGGATCAGAAGTACTGGCACTTAGGTATACATGTTTGGAATTGATCTAGCAAGGAAAGAGGCTATTACAAATGCTAACGTGGAGCATATGCAACACATATGGGGCCTGCTATCCTTTTCACTGTATTCGGCAAGCTTTTGTTGCAGACAAATACTGCCAACAAGACACCCTGGATAATGGCAGAGAGCTTCTGGTATTAGCTGAGTTGTAAAAATGTTGGTTTTATTTTTTTCCTGAGCTTAATTGTTTGAGCTTTAATTTTCTTACTTTCTTTTAAAGGAGTATTTCTGACATTTTACTGCTAAATATCTATTTTAGGCTTGCTTTGAAGAAAGTTCTCAGAAAATTGATCGTTGTTACTAATCATGCGTACCTACACACGACAAGTTAAATGACCTTCGTTCCTTTCCAGGCTTTGAATTCTTCCCTTTGATCTGCTCAATAGCCAGTCCTCTCACAGGCCAAGATATTTAATGAAAGCCAGAATTTAATAGACGCTAACTTAGCTAACAAAAAATAATTACATTATGAGTTTTAACCTTACTAAAACTTTATTAAAACAGAACATTAAAGTATTCTGAGGAATAATAAAAAGAAAAAGTTGAAAGCTGGCCATCCCTACCTACTTGACTTTACCCTATCACATTTTCCTTACGTTCTCTTATATTGAATTAGAAGTTTAATATTAGAATAATGTTTCTCTTATTAATTGCCTTTGGACTAGGTCCTGTTACATCTTTTCAAAAACTTTCTTTCATGTCATCATCTGTAGATAAGAATTTGTACCTCCATTGAGCACTTGAGAAACTGAAACTCAATGAATTTGCTACTCTCCCAATGAGTCAGTAGTTCTGATTCCAAACCCATTACTCTTTCCATTGCACCATGATGCTTCCAGCACATGGGAATGTAGTGTGATTTCAAATTTATTACCAATTTGACTCAAGTAATTTCTTAATGTCAATCTTTAAACAACACTATCAATCTGTCTCTTCCAGAGAAAAAAATTAAAAACTAACTTCCAAATAATACTCTATTATGTTGAGAAAAATTCTTGTGCCCAAATTTCTGTGGGCCTGATCCGTAAATAAATACACAGGACACTGAGGTCTACCGAAGATGAACTACTCAGCAGTTATTTGTCATTTCCCATTGACTAAGGTCTATTTTACTCTCATAATTTTGTACACATTAATTAGAAAGAAAAAATCCTTGTTAACCAAAAATGCCCTTAGTACTAAGCAAGAACTTGGAATCTAAATAAAGATGTGGGTGAATTCTCCTTACTGTTAAACAAATCATCAGATTCTTTATTTTACCCCAAAATCATTCAATTAGCAAGATGCACTTAACACAGAGGTTAAAGTCAGTTCTGAGAAGCAGGAAAAATTAGTTTGCCTTGCATAAATTAACAAATTTATGTTCAAGTCGACACATCACAACATAGCTGTTCACTGAGATGGAAAAGTTTTTTTTTTCCTTTGATTTGATAACAATTTGAAAGTTTTGATTGCATTTTTCCATTTGTATGTGGACTTCAAAAAAGCCTACACTTTACAGCAGGAAGCAAATTTAGTTCCACCTCCATTGATCAACATTTCCACAGTAGCCAAATAGACCAAGCTTTGTCTAGAAAAGAAATATTTAAACAGGAAAAATTCTTGCAGATTCTAGTTTTCTCGGCACATGGAACAACAGAAGAATTTAGGTGGGCTTCCTGAAGGAGTGGGAGGAACATTGCTCTGTGCTGACCATCTGCACTCTGAGTCCAGCTCCACACCTGCCGCCACTGTGGGACCTTAAGAAAGCCAGCCAGTCTCTCCAGAGCCCCACCTTTCTCATTCAGTCCACAAAGGGGCTGCCGAGGACCCTTAGTAAACTCCCTTCTCCTCTATGATTGACTACAGTGAAGCCCATACCAATTGTGTGTAGACTTTGGAAACAATGCTTTTTCATTCAAAGCTCAAAAGCTAAATAAATATTTTTCACCTTTTCAGCCTGGTACTGTGTGTGTGTGTATGTGTGTGTGTGTGTTTATGCGCACTGGGGTGGGGTGCATTTTTGAATTCACATGAAGTTTCCTTGGAAATTCAAGGAATCCTAAGGAGACACATACCTCCTGACTCAAGATGTGATATTTGTCTAAATTGTTTTCTTAGTAACAAATGTAGGAGGAAGCTATAAAAAGCTGAGTGGGAGAAACATTCTTAAATTAGATGCAATCATGGTATTGGTTAGTCACAGGAAACCTAAATTACATAGAAGCTTAAAGTAACACTCTACACACTTGTCAAAACTGGACAGGGCAGATACAAGAGGCTGATTGCTTTCTATCGTATAATGTGAACTATAGCTTCACAAGTTCAAAGTGTAGGAGTCCGACTAAAGGAGGATCAGAATTTGGGTAGAGGACAGAAAATTAGTTTGTCATTTCCTTTGAGTCAGAAACATGTCTTGAGAAAAAAATCACAAACGAGTAAAACCATCAAGAATTTTTAAATAAAATATAATGTAATCAAAGAACTCAACTCCTCTCAATATCAGAATTCTGTTGTTGAATATGTCCCAGCTCTGCTAAGCTTATGAAATCAACTGATCAATGATAGAAGAAATTGGAATGAAGAGAATCAATTTCCTACAGACGTCAGTGTTCAGCTGTAGCTGAGATAAGCTAACAGTTCCACCAGCTTAAATTGCAAGGGGAAACACATAAAAGGTAACAGCCTGTTATACAACGCAGGATTAACAAGTTGTTTAGCTGTCAAGTTTTAAGACAAAAATATAAAAATACCACTACTGCTACCTCACATTCAATGACATCTTAGAACTTTTCAGAGGATTTTCAATTTTTTCTCTTACAAGATGGACCCAAAAAGTCTGTGACAGGCAGACTTGGTTTCATGGTACCTCTCTGCATATGGGAAATCTAAGGCTCACAAGGGTTAAGCAACTTAGCCAAGTTCCTACTACCCACACCCTGAGTAAATTCCCAAAAATGATTTGGTGAGAATATGTCATTTAAGATTCACCTGTATGGATCTTAACCCAATGTCTCATTTAATTTTTTTATGGATTGAATAAACAGCTATACAGTTTTTTAGGGTTCAATCCTGTTGATTGATCAGTGATCAAAAGCACGGTCTCTGGACAGCTTCCTCCACCCCTTCTGCCCCCTGCTCCTGCTTTGGGTAGCATCACTTTCCTTTCCATCCATTCACAAAAGACTCTATTCTGCATATTGTGTGATGTTACAATGTTAAATCCAGTGATAATTTCGGTTCAGGGAAAGAATAATTAAAATGGCTTCCAACAGCTGAGCAAGGAGACACCATGAAAATCCACTCCCTGGTAACTGGCCTCTAAAAATGGAAACAAGAACTCCTCCTCTCTCTCCCCTCCCCCACCCCCCCACCCCCCCGCCGGTGTTTCATAAGCCCGTCTTTCCCCTAACCATTCCTTCAGTTGCTCCTGCAGTGTCTGTGTGTGATTGATGACTTGATCATTTTAAAGAGTTTAGTTGCACTGTGTGAACACCCCAGTCTAGATAACAAAATTCAATTATTGACAAGTATCCCAGGTTTGTGTGTGTGTTCACTGAAGCTGATGCTGTCCCTGCTGCAACACTAAAAGCTTATTTGCTAGGAAACTCCTAGGCAAGAAAAGAAGCAGCTTATTAGAGATGGGAGAAGGCTTGTTTAAATGATGCTTTTCTAATCCTTTCCCTTTCTTCTACTCCTGATTTCAAAAGCACTGGCAAGCATTGATTACAAAATGTCACTGGCACTTCACTGCTGATCTATTTGATAAGGTCTATTTGGGAGCCTACTTTGGAGTGTTTCAGGGTAAGTTTACTAACTTTAAAAAATATCATACTTAAAATCTACCTTGAAAGGTGAATAAAGAGAACATCTAAGTAGGCCCAGTCTTACACTGATCTCTAGCCAGGATTCAACGGCAGAACTGACACTGACCAGCAGAGAACTTATTTTGCACAAATGATAGATTTGTGACTTTGCCTCGGTCTAATTTATCTGGATAACCTCGCAACTCCTGGGATTCAACTGGCAGGATGACCCACTGCCATGTACCAGGATCAGAGGAGATCTCTGAGATCATTTGATCAATAATCTTGATAAACCATGACTCAATTTCAAACAGAGGACAACTGTACAGTTAGAAGTCCTTTTCTCATTAAGCATGCAAACTCCTATCAAGAGAACAAGAAGAAAAACAGAATTCAGGGCCAATTTTTTCCCAATTTCAATTGGGTGGTTCAGAAAGAGTGGTAAAAGTTTTGGATCATGCCCTGACTGGTTTGGCTCAATGGATAGAGCATCAGCCTGTGAACTGAAGGGTCTCAGGTTCGATTCTGGTCAAGGGCATGTACCTTGGTTGTGGGCACATTCACAGTGGGGGGGGGCGTGCAAGAGGCAGCTGATCGATGTTTCTCTCTCATTGATGTTTCTAACTCTATCCCTCTCCCTTCCTCTCTGTAAAAAAAATCAATAAAATATATTTTTTAAAAAAGTTTTGGATCATGATGTTGAATTAAGCATCCATATTTTTCTTTCCTCTATTCTTAAATCTCACAATAATTTTTAAAAAAAATCTATTCACTAAAAGTATTGATAAATAGGAGTGACATACTAGCAAGCTCATGATTTAAAACATTTACATGATACAGAAAGCAGATGAGATTTTATTCCTGAATACCAGAGTTGAGGGAAGTGTCACCCAGAAAGTACAAGGAAGAATGATGCAAGTCAGAGGAGAGATTTCCTTCTGGTTGAGTTCTTAACAACTCAATCTCAAGGTAGGCAGTTACAGAAATTGAGGGGTGCAGTGGATCAGAAATCAAAGTATTGGATTAGCTGCCGCTGCCCCATCTTCCTTTCATGAGCAGCAGAAGAGTTTGTACTAACTCAAACATAGAATTTCTTTAAAAAAATGGAACTCCCCCTGACCCCCACCACCACCCAAAAAAACACCTCTTAGGACTCCCCAAACATTGTGTGCTGTGAATGGGTATGGGTAGGGTGACCATATGACAGCGTTCAAACCAGACCATTGAGACAACAGGTGAAAACTGGGACTCAAGGACAAACACATGAACCATTACTCTAGCTATTTGTGATACTGATCCTCTTAGGTCTTGGGGAAGCTGAGTGGGGCCTGAGGCAACCAGAGGCTCCATGTCAGGTGAATAGCCTAAGTCTGTTTACCGCAACATCCCACCACGTATTATTATTTTCTATGTGTGTCATGGCAATATATATAACGTATGTAATATGTAATAATTATAAATATTAGTCACTCCACTCTAGAACCGGATTGAGGCAGAAGTCACACCCATAGTTCTGAAGCATTTTTCATTTGGCTATGAGAATTTAAAATATTGGCTTCATGTTTAACAATCAGGAAATTACACATAAAAATCTCAATTTTGTATTCTCCTGAGGGAAAAATATTTCATATTATATCCACATTACAGTCTAGAAACTATCCGATGGGTCCGAATATAGGCAAAATTCTCTCACTAGGAAGCTTCACTTCTTTATCTTACCTCTACATCCCAGATTTCCTTTCAATGTGTTCCTACTATTGGTAGGCACATCAGAGTGTCCAGTGATGGGGAGGGTACAACTGACACTTGCTTCACAACTACAGACCCTAAATTGAAGCTGGCCTGCCTGCCTGTCAACCAGCCCTACCCACATTCCCAACCCCAGGTCTGATCCTCTCACTGAGGAAGAAATGAGTCTACTTCTACTGATTGGTCCTTCAATCATACATAAGATCCATCACACAGAGGTCACAGATGTTTTAGAAAACCCAACAACAAGAATGAGAAAACCTACAATTTTAAGATGAACAAACAAATCAACCAAATCATCTACATGGCACTTACCTCTCCCTAAAATTACCCATCTCATTTATTTGTCTATTGACTAGAATGCTATTTCCATGAGAAGAATGATTTTAACTTTTATTTATTCCTATGTACCTTGAGTCTAAAATGGGTCTTAGTACAGAAGCACTTTATAAATGTATAGAAACAATCATAGGTATGGAAACAATCACCTGACTTGAAATGCAAGCAGAAATGGTGGGAATGCCTCACTTAGCAGAGTGAAACTAGAGATAAAGAGGAAGGATGGCCTTTCCTCTATTAATTTTAAACAAATGTATGCAACTTTGATTTTTATTATTTACACATATTTCTATAATAATGGGAAAAACAAAGATTAAAAAGACACTATTCATTGAGTTAAAAGAACCATTGTTTCCTAATGCTTGGGATTCTTCTCTAACACAAAACCCTAAAATGCACATCTCTAAGGAAACCAAAGATTTTGCCTCAGTGACCCAAGTAATTATTTGTTGGCTTATTTGTCTATAGAGTTAGCTTTCAACTCTTCAATTTGGCTGAAAAGTAGACTAAATGCAAGTATGGATTCTGGAGTCAAACAGCCCCAGATTCAAATCCTTGGTCTGTCACTTATCTCTTGTGTATCCTCAGCTTTCTATGCCTCAGTTAATCCTCATCCATAAAATGAGGTTATGGTAAGAAAGGGAGAAAAGATAACACAGAAAAGAAATGAATCATACCTGGCCCCTAAGTGCTCAATAAATATCAGCTATTCTAATAATTATCTGTAGGCCTCTATATGTTAAAATAATTTAAATCTCTAAAAGATCTCATCCTCCTTTCTACAACCATTAATTGAGCACCAACTATATATCAGTAGGCCTAATAAACTCTGGGCACACAAATAAAAAGAAGACAAAGATGTGAACTATGGACATAGGATGCTCAGATCTGTTCTTCAGGATCTCAGATTTCTGAAGGTGAAAATTAAAGGTGGCAAATAACTAGAGTTGAGTACAGATTTGTCACTTTTCTTCACATAAGTCTTGAATCTTGCTTATTGCTACCCTCTCAATCTCTGTGTTTTGTTTTGTTTTGTTGTTTTTGCATATTGAGCTTTAAAATTAGTCATTCAACTCTTCTGCGTCAGCATTACCTAATTTTAAAATATTAGTCTCACACTCTTCTTCCCTCAGATCTTAAACACCCAAAGATGATAAGCTCAGGGGGAAAAAAGTTTATTTTAATTTCTGAGAGGAATTGTATAATGTGTAGTACCAGGAAGAACAGTTAAAGGAAAAGGTCATCTGAAAAATACTGAGCTTTGTATAAGTATAAGGGTTTTATGGCTATACCAAAACAAAATCATCTATAGGAAAAAAATAATGGTTGTTTAAGAAAGAGACCTGCGTTCTATACTCAGCATATTCCTATGCTTTTACAATTTAACTACCTTCTATAAAATGGAAATAGGAGAGCTCTGATTCAAGATTTCAGACTTCCTGCAACCTCCATTTCCTACCTCAAGTCTCTTAACATTAAAGAAAAGATACTTTTTATAAATTCAGTTTATCAGTTGAAAATGGCAAGAGGTACCCTTGGTGAACATAAACCAAGGGAAACTCCAGAAAGAGAAAAAACAGAAGGATTTGATTAGACAGGAAAACACACTGTAGACATCGCCTGCAAACACTGGGAGTGGCTCTGAGCATGCCCTGAGCACGGGGGTCACATATTGGGCTCTGGGCCAGAAGCAGAGAGACCAGTTGGACTGGCTTTGCCAAATCTCTGCCTCATGTCAACAAAAGCACCACACATGAGCAACAGAGCCGTTTGTTCCCAGGTAGGAACATAAATAGGAGAAGCAAGTAAGTAACAGGAAATTGGTGACATTCAGGGGAGGAATAAGGAACTCATATGGCTAAAAGAGTAATAAAAATCAGGAACATAGTGCCCCATTCAGGAACACATTCCTCCCCACACACCCTCCCCTCTCATTCTTGGCAGCAGTGTTTACTCTGCAAGCAGCCACACTCCCCATCACCCACTCTGCTAGTTTATTTTAGCAGTCAAGCCTCATAAGCCTTTGAATTGTGATCCCTGCATGGAAAGACCGCTGGACATTCATTCTCTGTGTGGTCTTGAAAGTGCAATGAATTAAAATGCTCTCTAGCATCACGTGTTTTTCTGTTGATCAAGTGGCAGGCTGAACTGCAAAGAGCCCCAGGGATAGGATAACTAGCTTTAACCTTAGACTTTTCTAAACCAATAATTTGATTTTATGGGTCTAAAAATAACTGTAGGAAGCATCTAGCAATGAACAGAAAGATTTATGTATGAAGACTCTTCGAGATTCTGCAAAGATCGGTTGATCCATCTCCTGAAGGAGCATGTAAGGAAAACCAGCAGATGTTATTAAACTGAAAGAACTTTCAGTTGTAGAAAATAGTACCTGGGTTATTTTTAAATCTTTTTACCTATGACCCCTGTGTTTCTGTGCTCACGTAGTTTTTGAGCAAATGACTTATCAACTCAAGTGCACCCTCTCAACAAATTAGAAATGGTTGCTTGTGTAAGAAATGAGACCTTGTTTCAAACTCAAATAACAACAAAAGTTCAGGAAACCCCTCCCAACTGACTATATATAGGACAGACGTTGACAGTGCAGATTATAGCAGCCAAATATGCTACGATATAGAAACTGGTAACTTAACAAACTTAAATTTTAAAAATTCAGTAATATTCTGAGATCATGCCCAAGTTGGAACATTATAGAAGCAATTCCTAAATAGCTGCTTTTTAAGACACTATAAACACTTAAATGAGTATAAACCTAATCTAAAGATCTTGAAATTTAAGGAAGAGAAAATCCTTTCATTAAACATATTTAATGACTGCTTCTGGAAGATGAAAAGAATACTAATATAATTTGTGCATTACTATGCAAATTCTCAAATGAAGGTGAAAATTAAGTCATTGTCAATACTATGCAAAATAAAAATGTCATTATCTTTGAGGTCAATGTGGCTTCAGAGAAACAATAACTACAATTTAAAACAGATTTTTAAGAAGCACCCTGAATATACCAATACCCATTACCTCAAGGTTATATACTTTGGGGGAAAAGAAACAAACAAAACACATTCCCAAGAGCTTTGCTTACAAAAACTTCATGTGATAGAAATGTCCCTAATAATTTCTTTAAAATTTAAAGCTATAGTTTTAAAGATCTAATACTTAAAATATTTTCATTTTATTTTATTTACATATATATTTTAAATTTATTTATTTATTTATTTATTAAAAATGTCAATACTTAAAAAGTCTTTTCAAACATACGAGTGGCCAGATTATTATGACCACCTGACGTTTGTAGGCAAATTAGCTTTAATTTCACACTGAAGTTGCTAGAGGGCCAGACCATTATAAATAGGGAAACAGGTTGTTTATCATGACATTAGAAGTGATTTTTTTCTGAAGATATGGGTAAACAATGCGATTTAACAGCCTTTGAACATGGGATATATATTATTCTGAGTGGCAGATTATTATGACCACCTGACGTTTGTAGGCAAATTAGCCGTACATGGCATTGTATGGGATATGGAAGCCAAAGTCCTGTTCAAATACCTTTGCTATCTGCAGTTACCAAGATAAAATGTCTCCAATTCACACAGGAACACAAGGATTGGAAAAAAGTCATGTGGTTCGATGAATCATGTTTCCAGTTGCATCATGCAGATGGCAGAGTGAGAATTTGGTGGAAACAGCATGAAAGCATGCACCCCACATGCATGAGTACAGCCCTTCAAGCTGGTGGGGGCAGTGTTATGGTTTGGGGCATGTTTTCCTGGCATGATTTGGGCCCTTTAATTCGTGTGGAACAACGTCTGAATAGCACAACATACCTAAGTATCGTTGCTGATCAAGTTCATCCTATCATGTTGATGGCGTATCCCAATGGAGACGGCTTTTTCCAAGAAGACAATGCGCCATGTCACGGTGCTCATATTGTGCAGGAGTGGTTTCAAGAACATGAGGGAGACTTTACCTTGCTTAGGTGGCCCCCACAATCACCAGATCTCAATCCAATTGAGCATTTGTGGGACGAAGTTAAAAGAGCCATCAGGCAGCTGGTTCCACAACCATCAAATCTCACAGAACTGGACAGTGCTATTCATCAGGCATGGTGTCAGA
>PVJC01042615.1:0-14871 GCA_004026665.1 Murina feae
GGGCTGAGAGACCCCCACCCTCCGAGTGCACAAATTTTTGTGCACCGGGCCCCTAGTATAATAATAAATACAATAATATATTTAGGAATAAATACAAAAAATAATTCCACCAATACACAAGGGATAATAAAAACTCAACGAAGGTATTTTAAAATATATTTTTAAAAAAAGACTAAGCTCTGTGTTTTGAAAGTCTATTTTTGCCCCATCCTGTGTGTGGGTGACAGATAAATTTATTTCACGTGTGATGTCAAAACTTTACCCATATGTTCACTCCTGGCTCAGGATATATGCCATTGCTATTTCCTTTGCTTATCAAGCTTTCCCCACTTACTTCCCCCTCTAGTT
Organism: Murina feae; assembly: GCA_004026665.1. NCBI lineage: Eukaryota > Metazoa > Chordata > Mammalia > Chiroptera > Vespertilionidae > Murina > Murina feae. The sequence continues at coordinate 349 of PVJC01042615.1, forward strand.
AGTGCCTATTCACCTTTATAAACTCAGCTTGCAGGTAAGACAGATATTTTTAATTCCATTGAAATTTAAATGCCAAATGAGGCTATAAAACAAAGGAAATACGCACATCCATAGGCAACATTTTGATGTACTATTGTAGCCAAACAGTTGATAAGATACATTGCAGAAAAGGTAAACGGGGGTATTGGTGAAAGTGAATTAGTTTCCTAATCAAAAATATCTGTATTTTTGAAGACTTAAAATCCAAGAACTGAGTGAACCATATTGATCATTACTGAAAACTTACCAGGTATTTTAATGCTGCTGAAGTTCAGGCTGAGAACAGGCCCCAGATCTGGTGATGTTTTCGGATAGAAGGGCTTCCTGTGTGGTTGCATGGTGAGGACACTTATTGTCAGACTCTGTTCTCACCTACTATTTGGTGAATAGGACAAACAAAGACATTATACTATGTGTTTATTGTCTTCTCTTTGTATTCTGGGTTGGATTTTATACCAAGGCTCATCAAGAATTCTTATATTCAGACTTCTTTTCCAAGAATCATAATCTCCTTCTTCCCAGGAAAACACGCATTCTACAAAGCTCCTCGCATTTTCCGCTAAAAAGCAGGTACTTTTCATGATATCAATGTATTTTACTTACTACGTATTATTCTAAAGTTATTAAATAAAATTTGATCAAAATAACTTTAATAGAATGTGGAAAGTGATATTTATCAATAAAAGGTAGATATTCAGATAGATGAAAGATCCATAGATTGATTGATAAAGAAATAGATGGTAGGAAGGAAGAGTAGAACAGACTTGAATATATTTTCTTGATTATTATAACCATTGAAAATAAGATCATTAGAAATACTTGGAAGGAAATTCTTAATTCTCTATGGAAAGAGATTTAAAGAAAATAAACCCCAAATTCTACTGGAAAGAAATTCAGAAAACTTACTGTTAGATTTGTACATTCTTTAGTACATGGAACAGCCATAGACTATTTAGGTACTGAAACATATGCAAAGCTTCCTTTAAAAAATTCAAGATTCCTTTTGAGGTAGAATGTATTTGAAATATAAAATATTCAGTTTGGCAGCGAAGTCAAGTTGTTGGAATTATAAAGTGCATAATTGAACATAATGAATAATGGTATTTATAACAAAATTATTAAGACGTGACTTCTGCAATCACAGTGTGTGTGTCCTAGTGAGGAAATAGCAGCATGAAACAAAACAAAAGATGACGGGTTTAAAGGAGAGTGTTATAAACGCGAGTTCGAGGGAAGACGTGATAAATTCTTACTGAAAGATCTGAAAAGTTTTCTTGACAGAGGTAGAACTTAAGTCATATTTTAAATAATTACCTGATGATAATGGAGGAATATACGCAAACAAGCCTATACTGAAAAGAGAGAAGAGTTTAATGAGAAGTATGAAGGTCCGTAAGTGAAAATGGGAGGTTTCCTGTACCCGGGCTTTAAAAAATATTTTATTTATTATGTAATGACAAGAATTAATTTAGCATATGTCATCAACTTGCATGTTGGTATTTGAAATATATTTAAGTTGAATGTAACAAAAAAATGCTATGCCCTAACAATTTGTTCTAAATCTTTTGTGAATTTTAATGATCATCTGTTCTTAAAAATATTCTCTAAATTGAAAGAAATTCCAAATTACTTATTAGGTTGAACTATAATCCAGATAACATCTTTATGAGCCATGCATTTTAGTTATAGCATTTCTATGTCCAAGGAAGCCATAAGAAAGTTTTCATGTTATCTTCCACATGTCTATGTTTTCCAGAAATGGGAGACGCCGTGACTTACTCTGAGGTGCGAGTTCATTCTTCATCTGAGCTGCAGAGGAGGGCGCCTGACTACTCTAAAACCAAAGGTATCATGTATTCTGAACATTGAGTTCTGTAGCTTTCTCACTTTTATTTTATTGTTTTACTTGATACTTAAAAAATGTATGATATATGTCTGAAATTGAACATGACAAATGCAAAAATTTACACACAAATGAAACTGTAACCTCCCCAATCTTTGACTGTGGATCATGGCCAATATACGATACACTGTCCAACATGACCTTAGCTCTAGATTAAATAAATGCATTTCAAGTGAGCAAAAACATTTCGCACAAGGTTATTTAATTTACCGTATCTAATCTTGTCAAGATAAATATTCAAAATACTAAATATTTAAGAAATAAAGAAAATTAATCATTGATTCATACAGTCTATGAATTTGTGGTTACTTAATTTTAACCACAGAGAAAGCCAAATACCATATGATTTCACTTACATGTGGAATCTAAAGAACAAACTAAATGAACAAGCAAAATAGACATAGACTCATACAAAAAACATACTGATGGTTGACAGAGGGGAGGGAGGCTGGGGGACTGGATGACAAAGGAGACGGAATTGAGAGGTATAAATTGGTAGTTACAAAACTGTCACAGGGATGCAAAATATATCACAGAGAATATAGCCAATAATGTTGTGATAACTATGTATGGGGTCAGGTACTTGAAATATCGGTGGAACCACTTTGTAAAGTATGTGATTGTCTAACAACCATGCTGTACACCTGAAGCTAACAAAATAATACTGAATGTCAATTGCAATTAAAAAATAAAAATCACACCTGCGATTATCAAATATATAAAAATATATTTAAAAATATATTTATTGATTTCAGAGAGAAAGGGAAAGGCAGAGAGATAGAAACATCAATGATGAGAGAGAATCATTGATCGCTGCCTCCTGAATGCACACACTGGGGATCGAGCCTGAAACCTGGGCCCTGATTGGGAATCAAACCTGTGACCTCCTGGTTCATAGGTTGATGCTCAACCACTGAGCCACCCTGGCTGAGCATAAAATATATTTTTCACTCAACGTTTTACCATTAGTATGTTTCTATTTTATCACTACAATTTTATTTTCATTATTTATTAGCGATGTATGATGCATTAGGGACAATAGTGTCGATTGAAAGTTGTTTGTTTCTGTATTTTAACTTATATAAATAGCACAAGGATGCATACTTAATCTTTTTATGCAATCATCCTTTTGGATATCTGACTCTAGATTTTCAATGGTGTAAATAAGTAAATGTCTGAACAATTTTAAGCTTAGTGCAGATAAATTAATTAAAATGAATTATTTAAACTTTTATTCCTATATACTACTTTCATGTTTTATAAGCCTTAAGTACCACATGTAAAACTGGAGTATGGCCCTGGCTGGTTTGGCTCGTGGATAAAGCATTGGCCTGGTTCGATTCTGGTCAAGGGCAGATGCCCTGGTTGCAAACTGGATTCCCAGTTGGGGATGTGCAGGAGGCAGCCAATCAAAGATTCTATCTCAGCGTTAGTGTTTCTAATTCTCTCTTCCTCTCCCTTCTTCTCTGAAATCAATAAAAATACATTTCATGTAAAAAGTTCCACTACTGGAGTATGCTTTTGTTCAAGATGTATGAGACTGAATATCTATCAGGATCTCAAGTATAGTTGGTTGAAGATGACTATGGTCTCACATTCCTGCTTGCTACTTGTACTGTGAAGAAGTTGATGGCTGCAGTTAATATGCAGTACAATTTTTTGTTTTTGATTTTACTTTTTTATTGAGATATTAGAGGCCCAGTGCATGAAATTCATGCACTTGGTTGGGGGTTCCCCAGCCTGGCCTGTGCCCTCTCTCAGTGTGGGAGCCCCGTCATCGATCTCACCAAAGAGGTAGGCCCCGCCCACCCATGCAAGGCTCCTCCATGGATTACCCCAGAGAGGTAGGCTGGAGCTGGGGGTCCTGCCTCGATGACACATGGAGCCACAGGTCCCCCAGAACAACCAACATCAATCCCACACCCACTCACATGCGCACCCAGCCCTGCCCACCCACACACCCCCGCTGTGCGTGCAGTCTCCTGGTGATCGGTCATGTCGGCGAGAGGGCATCATGGCATGAGGGCGTGACAACCACATAGGCTTATGTTATTTGGTATAGATAAAAGACATATAATTAGTTTCATGTGTACAACATAGTGACTTGATGTTTGTATATATTGCAAAATGGTCACCACAATAACTCTGTTACCATTCTTCACTGTAGTTACAAAATTTGAAGGGTATGTGATGAGAACTTTTAAGATTTACTCCCTCAGCACCTTTCAAGAATCCAGTAAAGTCACCATGTTGTAGATTACATCCTCATGACTTATAAACGGAGTTTGTGCATGTTCATCCCCTTCATCCACTTTACCCACTTCCTTCATCCCCCACTTTGCCAGCTCAGGTTTTTTATTTTATTTTTATTCCACACATAGAAGTGAGAGCATATGCGATTTGTGTTTCTCTGTCTTTAAGGTCCCTCCATGTTATCAGTAATGGCAAGAATTTCTTCTTTGTTATGACTGAATAATGTATATATATATATATCACACTTTCATCATCCATTCATCTATTTATGAACACTGGTTTCCATATCTTAGCTATTGTGAATAAATGCTGTAATGAAAATAGTAGTGCAGATATCTTTTTGACCTAGTGTTTTTGTTTTCTTAGGATAAATATGCAGAATTGGAATTGCTGGATCATATAGCAGTTGTATGTGTAATCTTTTGAGGAACATCCTTACTGTTTTCCATAGTAGCTGCACCAATTTATGTTCCCACCAACAGTGCTCAAGGATTATCTTTTTGCCAATATTTGTTATTTTTTATAGTAGCCATTCTAACTGGTATAAGGTAATATCTCATTGTGGTTTTGATTTGCATTTCCCTGGTGTCTGAGTACTTTTTCAGGTACCTCCTGGCCATCTGTATCTTTCCTTTGGGAAAATGTCTATTCAGATCTTCTGCCCAATTTTTTAAATGGTTTATGGGATATTTTCTATTTCATTCTTAATTTTATTGAATTTGTTGGGGTAACATTGGTTCACAAAAGCATACAGGTTTCAAGTGTCAAAAGCATCATTTGCACACTGCCTCATGAGCCCATTGCCCTAGGCAAAGTCCCTTTTAGTCTCCATTTCCTCCTCCCTTTGCCCACTTCCACCTACCCCTACCCTCTTTCCCTTTGGCTGTCATCACACTGTGGTCTGTGACTTTGTGTTACCTACACTAATAAAAGACAAACATGCACATTGGTGTCACTCCACTACGCCCACCAGCTAATCAGGATGAATATGCAAATTAACCCACCAAAGGTGGCAGGTAATTTGCATATGCAGCGGTCAAGGGAAGAATGAAAATGACTAAAGATGACTTAAGACTGAAGAGGCTTGGTTTCTCCCCTGCAGCTGGAGCAGAGAAGCCAAGCCTCACTGCTATGGCCACTGGGCAGAACCAAAGGCCTGGGTCCTGGGTGCTGGAGGAAAACTGGTGCCGGCAGCCAGGGGAAGGAAGGCTTCGGGCAACGGGCCTCTAGTGCATATATATGTACACATATTTTGCTTAATCCCTTCTCTTTCTTTCATCTAGTCCTTCAACTCCCCTCCCCTCTGATAGCTGTCAGTATGTTCCATATTTCCATGTCTCTATTTCTATTTTGTTTTTTTTAGTTAGTTCTCAACGATTATATTTTTCCCCATTGATTTTTAGAGAAAGTAGATGGCAGAGACAGAGAAACATCGATGTGAGAGAGACACATCCATTGGTTGCCTCCCACATGTGCTCCAACCAGGGCCAGAGATCAAGCCTGAAACCTAGGTACATGCCCTTGACCAGGATCAAACCTGGGACCCTTCAGTCAGCAGGTCGATGCTCAATCCACTGAGCCAAACCCAGGAGAGCTCTGTTTCTATTTTATTTTTAAGTTTATTTTGTTCATTAGATTCCACATATAAGTGAGATCACATGGTATTTGTATTTTTCTGACTGGCTATACTATCTCACTTAGCATAATCCTCTCCAGGACTACTCACATGTCATAAAAGATAAGATTTCCTTTTATGGCCAAAGAATACTCCATTGTATTAATATACCACAGCTTTTCATCCACTCTGCTGATGGGCGCTTGGACTGTTTCCAGATCTTGGCTATTGTAAATAATGCTGCAATTAACATAGGGGTACATTTATTCTTTTGCATCAATGTTTTGTATTTCTTGGGGTATACTACCAGAAGTGTAATTGCAGGTCATAAGCCAGTTCCATTTTTAATTTTTTGAGGAAACTCCATACTGTTTCCTACAGTGGCTGCACTAGTCTGTATTCCAACCAAAGTGTATAAGGGTTTCCTTTTCTCCACATTCTCCCAGCACTTGTTGTTTGTGGATTTATTGATAGTAGCCATTCTGACAGGTGAGAGGTGAAATCTCATTGTGGTTTTAATTTACATCTCTTTGATGATAAGTGATATTGAGCATTTTTTCATAAGTCTATTTTCTGCCCAATCTTCAATCATATTTGTTTTGCTCCTAAATTGTATGAATTCTTTATATATTTATCTGGTACATAATTTGAAAATATTTCCTCCCACAATAGTTGGTTCCCTTTTCAATTTGTTCATGGTTTCCTTTGCTGTATAGAAGCTTTTTACTTTGAGGGAGTCACATTTTATTTATTTAGCATTTGCTTTTAGTGTCAAATCAAAAACATCATCACTAAGGTGCTTACCACATATGATTTCTTCTGGAGTGTTTAGGTATCAGGTCTTTTGTTCAGGACTAATCCATTTGAGTTAATTTTTGTATATGGTATAAGATAGTGCTTCAGTTTCATTTTTTGCATGTTGCTGTCCAGTTTTCCTAGCACCATTTATTGAAGAGACTACTCCTCATTATATATTTTTGGTTTCTTCATCATATATTAAATGACCATGTATAGATGGGTTTATTTGGGGGATCTCTATTCTGTTCCACTGATCTATGTATCTTTTATTTTATTCTAGTGACATACTGTTTTAATTACTATAGCTTTGTATTATAGTTTGAAATCAGGAAGCATGATGCCTCCAACTTTTTGTCTTTTCTCAAAATTGCTTTGCGTAGCCCTGGATGTTGGGGCTCAATTGGTTGAGCTTTGTCCTATGCACTGAAAGTTGGCCAATTTTATTCCCAGTCAGAGCATTTACCCAGGTCGTGGTTTCAACCCCTGGTAGGATGATTGCCGTTTCTCTCTCACATCAATGTTTCTCTTTTTCTCTTTCTCCCTATCCCTGCCTTTCTTTCTAAAATCAATAAAAACATATTTAAAGAAAGATTGTTTTGCCTATTTTTGTGGCTTCATATAAATTCTAGGATTGCTTGTTCTAATTCTGTAAGATATTCCATTGTGATAGGGACTGCATTGTGCCTATAGAAATTACCTCAATGTTTGAAAAAAGAAGAATAGTAAAAAAAAAAAAAATGATAAAATACACATGAGAGTAAGTATCATGCAGTTAACTGAAAAACAATAATTGACTTTAGGTAAAATAGACACAGTCAAGGAAAATGAAGGTGGTGTGCTTCTGAGTGAAACACTTAGTGGTTGGATTTCTTTTCTTTTCTTTTTTTCCTCACCAGAGGATTTTTCCCCATTTATTTTTAGAGGAAGTTGAAGGAAGAGGGTGAGACAGAGAGAAACTCCTGTGTGAGAGAGACACATGGATTGGTTGCCTCCCACATGCTCTCAACCAGAGCCAAGAGCCTGCAACTGAGGTACCTGCCCTTAACCGGGATTGAACCCAGGACCCTTCAGTCCACAGGCCGACGCTCTATCCACAGAGCCAAATCCACTAGGACAGTGATTGGCTATTTATTTCTTTTTAATCTTTTCTCAAATTTTCTAATAGAATAAAAGTATTGCATATAACTTTTAAACATTTTATTTAAAAAAGAATTGATATTTCATTCTTGCATTTGTATTAAAATTAATATTAAGACCATTAACTCGAGAATAGTTTTACAACATGAACTGGCAGCCAGATAAGGCCTATAGACATGTCTTTGGAATTTGACTATGAAACACTCAAAACAAAACAGAAACAGATTCCTAGATACAGAGAAGAGGCTGATGGTTGCCAGAGAGGAGGGTGTTAGGGAAATGGGTGGAAAAAGTGAAGGGGTTGGTTGTTACAAAATAGTTTTGGGGGTGTGAAGTACAGCATAGGAAATACATCAATAATATTGTAATAACTATGTATGGTGCCAGGTAGGTACTGGAATCATTAGGGGAGGCACTTTGTAACGTATATGATTGTCTAACCACTATGCCTTATACCTGAAGTTAATACAAAATAATAGTAAATGTTAACTATTACTGAAAAAATTGAAGAACTGTGAATAAGCATATAGAAGCTAATGTTGAATCCATTTACTTATGCCTTTCTAATAGGCTGTTCTGCTCCACAATCTTCATGGAAGTTGCTTTCAGCCATTCTGGGGATCATCTGCTCAGTGCTCCTTGTATCTGTTGGAATCTTAACTACAAGGAGTAAGTCTCTGTGATAGAAAAGAAGTCAGTGTGCTCACTGCTCATGAAATGGAATCTCTTTAGTGTCTTTTCTAAAGTATTGTATTTTCCAACATATAAGACGACTTTTTAACCTAGGAAAATCTTCTCAAAAGTTGGGGGTCGTCTTATATACCAGGTGTCCTCTTATAGGGTGGGTGCTGAAACTTTCGAGCCGGACTGTAAAATCTGCAGTTGCCACATACGGTGGGGGGAGCTAAAAAATGGCCGCACTCCATTCATTTCAAATCAAATCTAATGTTTTTTAAAATTTTTATTTGGTGTGCCTTAGAAGAGGGGTAGGCTTATACAGTGAGTATATCCCAAACTCTATATTTTAAAACATAGAGTTTCCTTATCAGAATCAATTTCCCTATAATCTGATCTTACCAATACTATATAAATTTTCCCATCAGACTTGTATTATTATTATTAGACTAGAAGCCTAGTGCATAAAAATTTGTGCACTTAGGGGGGTCCCTCAGCACAACCTGTGCCCTCTCATAGTCTGGGACCCCTCAGGGAATGTCCACTTGCTGGCTTAGGCATGCTCACTGTGCGATCGGGCCTAAGCTGGCAATCAGACATCCCTCTGGCAGCCCGAGAGCCCTCGGGGAATATCCACTTGCCAGCGGGGAGTAGGGCTAAGCTGCATTAAGACATCCTTAGCACTGGTGAGGAGGTAGGAGAGGTTCTTACCACCACCACTATACTGGCAGCTGTCAGCCTGGCTTGTGGCTGAGCAGAGCTCCCGCTATGGGAGTGCACTGACCACCAGGGGCAGCTCCTGCACTGAATATCTGCCCCCTGGTGGTCAGTGTGTGTCATAGTGACCAGACATTCCCAGTCTTTTGGCTGTTAGGGTCAATTTGCATATTACCCTTTTATTATATAGGATTTGTCTGTGTATCCCCTCCAATTATATTGTGTCTTTTAGATATCATCGCTAATGTATTTTTACTATTTGTAGTCACGTAATGAATAAAGTGCTTGTGTAATAGCACATTCACTTTCAGGCCCATGTGACAAACCACACTGATATTTGTGATTTGGTCTTCAGAAACAGAGCCATGTTCAGGAAATCTCACTTCCAGTCAAGAAACAGACCAGAAGCAATTGATTTCAGAAAATTCAGGGATTCCCCCACTGCCTACAAAAGTTCAAGGTAATTAGAAACAAGGTCACCTTTCCTAAGAGAAAATAAAAATATCTGTGTTTATTTATATGCATATACACTAATTAAGTAATTAAATATGTTACACACATACCATGCAGTGTTAGATATCCAGAAACATATTTGCTAAAAATCCATGTAAATTTGGAAGTTGTCAATAATGCTAACGTAGTAATAATTGTCCTATTAAATTACAGTGGCATAAGTCATGTCTCAGCATTATGCACATTAGTTAACAGAGCAGAAGTTCTAAACGGATGAATATAATTGATCATATAATTTATGTATTGCTTCTCATTACTTTTTCACAATTTAAACACCATATTTCTACATTTAAATGGGCACACAGGAGGCGTTTAGACTGGCTGTGATTTTTCTTTAGGTTGGAAATGTCACCCTTGTGAAGACGACTGGCACCAATATGGGGGAAACTGCTATTCTTTTTCTACACAGAAGAGTTCTTGGAGAAATTGTGAAGCTCTTTGTACCACTCGGTTGTCAAGTTTTCTTAAACTAAACACTGAAAAGGAAATGGTAAAAACAAGTGTATGTTTCTTAAATTTTAGAAAGTATCCTCAGAAGATATTCCTTGGGCTTCAGGCATTGTCTGTTCTGATATCCCTGTCCCAGCACAGGGAAATGCACATGAAACTCACCAGATTACGCTGTTCCCTTTTCTTGAAACTCTCCTGGGGACCTAGTTTAAAGCCCCTAAGCCAGCCCTTCTCAACCTGTGAGTCCAGACCCCTTTGGCGGTCGAACGACCTTTTCACAGGGGTCGCCTAAGACCATCCTGCATATCAGATATTTACATTATGATTCATAACAGTAGCAACATTACAGTTATGAAGTAGCAATGAGAATAATTTTATGGTTGGGTCACAACATGAGGAACTGTATGTAAAGGGCCAGAAGGCTGAGAACCACTGCGTCCTAAGCCACGTATTTGTGCAAGAAGCTTTATTCCCGTCTGAATTCTTGCCTATCTCTGCAGCCTCCCTAGTTACCAATAACTTTTTATGACTTCCACTTCCTCACCCACTTTTTAAACATACTTCACTTATGTAATTATAAAAGTTTAATCCAATCTTCTCACAATTTTGCTGTCCTCTTCTCAACCCTTTATAACCTCTAAGTGCCTATTGACTTTTATGGTTTATCCTGAAATATATATATATATATATATATATATATATATATATATATATATATAGTATTAAAAAATTTATTTTCATCACCTGGTCCTAAAGGAGTTCCTGTTAAGTCCTCTCATTTTATCTGGTATTTTTTAAAATATATTTTATTGATTTTTTACAGAGAGGAAGGGAGAGAGACAGAGAGTTACAAACATCAATGAGAGAGAAACATTGATCAGCTGTCTCCTACACACCTCCTACTGGGGATGTGCCCGCAACCAAGGTACATGCCCTTGACCAGAATCGAACCTGGGACCCTTCATTCCGCAGGCCAACGCTCTATCCACTGAGCCAAACCATTTAGGGCTCCATTTTCAATGGTTTACTTAACTGTTTTGCATCTTTCTTAAATTCACAGGTAGAAAGTCCATTTACTGCCTTTCAATTCTCAATATGCAGCACAATGTTCACAGTATTATGAGGGCTCCATAATAATTGTTTGATGAATGAGTAAATTATTGGTTATTAGTAAGTTGCCAAAAAAAACCCAAGAGCATTTTTTATTATAGTGTTATAATTCCAGATAAAAGTAAAAATGTTTAATAAAGTAAATAAAAGTTTTGATTTCTGTATATACAGACAACCAACCAAAGGTATCAGATTTATTTATTTTCTGTTCTCATTCTTTCCAGGATTTTGTACAAAATTTTTCAATGAAGCAATGTCCTACTGGGGCAGAAAAGTTTTGGGTCAGTTTATATTACAACAGCAGTGAATGTAAATGGGCTTGGCTAGATGGCTCAGCTGTTACCTTGGACAAGTAAGTGTCTTCCCATTAGTTTATTTTTAAATATATTTTTATTGTTTTCAGGGAGGAAGAGAGAGAGAAACATCAATGATGAGAGACTCTTTAATTGGCTGCCTCCTACTCACCCCACACTGGGGATGGAGCCAGCAATCCTGTTATGTGCCCTGACCGGGAATCGAACATTGACCTCAACCACCAAGCCACAGCAGCTGTGCTCCTCCAGCTATTTTAAAATACCAGTCCAGAGAAGCAATAGTAATTAATTATCTAGTGTGCATATAATTACATGTTAAATTTCACGATGCAAAGTCTTCTATTAAACCTGATACTGATTACTTCAACTCACATAGAACTCTTAAAATATTTGACCTTTAGAAATGAATAACTAAATGATGTTTAGTATGGTGGCTAATGATTTACACTCTAGTAGAAACCAGCTGGTTTTCTAGGTATAGACTTAATTTTTATTTCTCTGAACCATAATAATTTAGTACATAATGTACAAAGACATTTTTATAAGAGGACTGTGAAGGAAAAACTATGTTCAAAATAATATTGAAATGTGATATTCAGTTTCATTTTTTCATGAATGAATGGAAGTATTTCTGAAACATTATAATATAACTAGTGGCTCAGCCTGCACCTTCTCCAATCGGGGACTCCTTGGGGGATATCGAACTGCAGGTTTAGGCCTGATCCCTTTGTGATCCGGCCTAAAGCAGCAGTTGGACATCCCTCTCACAATCTGGGACTGCTGGCTCCTAACTGCTCACCTGCCTGCCTGCCTAATCTCCCCTAACTGCCTTCAGCTGCCTGCCTGATTGCACCTAAGTGCCTCTTCTTGCCTCACTGATTGCCCCAAAATGCCCTCCCCTGCTGACCTGATCTTACTCCCAACTGCCCTCCTCTGCTGGCCTGATCTTGCACCCCCGCCCCCGCCAGGTTGATTTTCCGTAATACTCTACTGGCCTGATCACCCCAAAGTGCCTCTGCTTTGTCCCCCACCAGCATGGCTTTGTACAGACGGAACTTGGACATCCAGAAGATAGCCAGTCAACCTGGTCTGATTAGCATGTTACCCTTTTATTAGTATAGATAGATTATATAGGATAGGATTGCTTAAATGGGGGCTGGGAGCATTTTTCATCAGGAGGAGATGCTCTTGGCAGACAACAATACATAATTGCTATATCTGGACTGATAGCAAGCCATATGCACTATACTGCCAAACCAGTCATTAAAAAATTGAACTGCTTTCTTGCTGCTTGGGTCTGGTGATCCAGGACTGAGCAAGATGGGCTGGACATGTCCTGGAGCCCTCCCGTGGTCTCTCTATGGCTGGCCAACCTCCTGCATCCCTCCTCAGCCCAATCATGCACCGGTGGGGTCCCTTGGCCAGGCCTGCAGCCTCTCAAAATCTGGGACCCCTTGGGGGATGTCAGAGAGCCAGTTTCATACCGATCCTGCAGGCCAGGCCGAGGGACCCCACTGGTGCACAAATTCATGCACTGGGTCTCTAGCATCAATATAAAAGATTCTATTTTGTCAAGCACATGGGGATAATAATCAGAACTATAAACAATTTTAGCATCTTTGTTTCATTTACTTGTTTTTTTAAACCCCTACTGAACAGGGAGAGAGAGAGAGAGAGAGAGAGAGAGAGAGAGAGAGAGAGAGAGAGAGAGAGAGAGATCAGCTGCCTCTGGCACAGCCTGGTACAGCCCCTCACCAGGAGTGGAATCTGCTGCATTTTGGTGTAAGGACAACACTCTAACCAACTGAGCAACAGTGATTTGGGCTCATTTACTTAGAATGAAACAAATGTTTTTTACCAAAAGATAGAATTTTTTTCTTCATTAAACAAGCACTTGCTTGTTGTCACTTTTTTTTATTAGATTCCAGATCACTGAAAATTTTGAGTCAGTTATAGTCAGCTTTACCATTGCATTAATGGACCAGTGTTTTGGAGAGCCTTACTCTACCATTTTCCTTCCTTAAGAGTTAAATGGAACAAATATTATTTATTATTTACATATTAATAAGCCTGCCAAAGAAATGTATGATTCTTTATATTTCAATTCATGCATAGTAACCTTTAAGAATAGAATTGATATATTACATAAATTTTAGTAACAATAGAAATTCTTTTCTCTTCTAGGATCCAGTTAACAAAACCTGACATTGCCTCTGATCAATGCAAATATCTGCAAAATGGTCAGTTATTTGATGGTAATTGCAAAGACGTTGCTCATTGTATATGTAAGAAGACAACATATGGAGATTGAATCACTCATATGTGGGATATAAAACTGAAAGCAACAAATAAACAAACCTGAAAAACAAACAAAATCACATAGGCATGGACTATAGTCTGGTGGTTATCAGAAGAAAGGAGGGTGAGGGTAGCAAAGGGTAAAGGGGGTAAAACATGTGAAAAAGATTGGACTTTAGGTGGTGGGCATATAATACAATATATTGATGATGCATCATAGAATTGTATCCTTGAAACATGTGTCACCCCAATAAATCTTCTATAATAAAAGTGAAACATGCAAATGTGACCGTTACCACCAGCCAATCAGAGTGGCTATATGCAAATTAACCCAGCCAAGATGGAGGCCAACAGCCAATCAGAGCGGCTGTATGCAAATTAACCCAGCCAAGATGGAGGCCAACAGCCACGGAACCAGATCAAACCAAAGGGTTCTGTTGCAACTGCCTGCCTATGGCAGTTGGAAGTGGCACCAGGGCACCAGGAAGTGGGAAAGCAAGGTGGCAGGCCGGGGAGCGGGTAAGAGGTGGCAGGGGGTCAGCAGCCTGCTTGGTGGGCTTCCCAGGCCCTTTGCGGGGCATCGGGGAGCGGGTAAGAGGCGGCAGGGGTCGGCGGCCTGCTTGGTGGGCTTCCCAGGCCCCTTGCTGGGCACCAGGAAGTGGGAAAGCAAGGTGGCGGGCCAGGGAGCGGGTAAGAGGTGG
>PVJC01042616.1:0-14882 GCA_004026665.1 Murina feae
GGGTCAGGATGGGGGTCCTGCTGAGGTGCCTGGCCAGCTTGGGTGAGGGGCTGATGGCTGTTTGGAGTGAGGCTGGCTGGAAGCAGGTATCTGGGATTTATTTATCTTCTATAATTGAAACTTTATTGCTTTAACCAGAGCCCATGTCAAGTTGCCCCCGACAACCTTAGCTTCCTCCTCCTTGTTTCAGCTCCATGGCTGCCGGCCGTCATCTTGGTTGGGTTAATTTGCATATAGTCGCTCTGATTGGTGGTGGGCATGGCTTAGGTGTAGCAGAGTGACACTAGTTTGCATATTACTCTTTTATTAGATTAAATGTTTTAGTTTATCCCTCTCAGTTTTAGATGAAACCTAGACTCAGAAATGGCTTGACAGAGTAGACATGGAGATAGGACCAAGCCCAAGTGTCCTGCTCTCAGTTCAGGGCTCAGCCTGTTGCCCTGCACACTAGTCTAGCTCTTAATCCTAATGCCCTTTCCCAAGGCCATAGGAGTGACCACTATATACGTGTTTTGCTGGGAATCTGAAATGAAACTTCTGAGAGTCCCATTGAGCCACACCAGCCAGGCTGAAATTCTATATCTACTCTAATAAAAGAGTAATATTGAAATTAACCATTTCTCTGGGATGTCTAAGTCACACCCACCAGCCAAACCACGCCCAGCAGGCAATCAGAGTGGCTGTATGCAAATTAACTCAACCAAGATGGAGGCCGGCAGTGCAACCATGGAGGTAGGTGTGGTGCAGGTGGCAGGGTGGGCAGGGCACACCAGGCAGGTGGTGGCTTCAGGGTGTGTGGGGTGAACACACGGGGCGGGTGGGTGGCTGGTGCGGGGTGGGCGGATTGAGCGTGGCGGGCTTGGCCAGCCTGCAAACTGCCATCAGCCCCTCACCCAGGCCGGCCGGGCATGCCAGCAGGTGGACATCCCCCGAGGGGTCTCAGACTGTGAGAGGGCACAGGTGGGGTTGAGGGACCCCGCCCCCCCCCCCCCCCAGTGCACAATATATTTTGCACCAGGCTTCTAGTTTAAGAATATTAGTGAGACAAAGAAACACTGAACAGACCATCCAACCTCAGAGAGAAGGCAGGGGAGCAGGGGTAAGAGATTAACCAAAGGGCTTGTATGCATGCATATTAGCATGACCAATGGACAGGGACACGGGGGCGGTGGGCTTGTCCTAGGGGTGGGAGTGGCCAAGGGGCAGGTGGTTAATCAGGGGAAAAAAGAGACATATGTAATACTTTAAACAATAAAACCAAAAAAAAGAATATTAGTTGTTCATATTAGTCATATTAGTTGTTAATACCATTATTACTATTTTTGGAAAAATAGTATTAAGATGCAGTGAAAAATCTAAAAAAGAACAAACCTTGGGAAAGAGTTTTAAGCTCCAGGTTAAAGCTCAACATAACTGTCTGATTAATGATAAGATTATCTAATTATACATAGGCTTTGTTTCTTAAATGTGTTCTGAAATAATTAACAGTCCTCTTTTAATAATAAAAATCATATATTTTAGTATAAAAAAAGGAACAGAAAAGTATATTGATCTTTTGTTTTATACATAATCCATATATAATAATTATGAAAATTGCTGCCAAACAAATCTTGGATATGTATGTGGTTTTCAATATATTTCTGTCCTACTCAAGAGCACACGCTGGCTTCTCTCTCCCCTCCATCCTCAAGTCTAGAATTCTCTGGCTGATTTTAAAGCATTCTGTGACTATACACAACTATTTTACTTCATCACCTCGACAAAACTTCTACAAACATTCTCTGATATTCATGAATGTTCCTCCCTCGGGCTTTAGTCCATGGTTAGCCAGCATCTGGAACTCCTTCAACTTGTCTGTGTCTGTTCAAGCCTCATTATAGTCCTCTCACACACAGTGAGCCCAATCCATGCTGATCTTTCTTTACTGTAATTATCAATTGTTGAGTTATATTTTTCTAGTTGTTTAACCTGTGTAGGTATTTTCAATTTGATTGCAAACTTGAAGCATAAGCAATGATGCTATTCTTCTTGTGTTCATTCTTCTGAGCATTCTTCTCAGCATTTTGCAGTGTGGAATTTGAATGCTCTTCTACACATGCTTGTTGATGGATGGGTAGAAATAAGGTGGAAGACAAGTGAAGCAGTGCCTTAGCCTGCATCATTGGCCCCAAAGCCTTGGTTGCACCTGATCCTACTGGGATACCATTAGCTTCTCCGATTAACCTAGGTTCTTATGAGGACTGAGGACCAAGCTTCTTTGTTTTGTTTATCGGTGACCCTTCTGCCTTGCTATAGATTCCAAGTAAAGCAATTAAAGTCCTTATATCTATAGGGTTAGCAGACAGAATCTCAAATTTCAAAGGACTTCTATGACGTTGATAAACCTTCTAGTTCCAAGCAGGCTAGGACCTAAGCTGTTTCAACAAAGTTCTTGTTCTAAAAATTCCCAGGCCGTCTTGAATGTTTTGCAGAGACATGAAGTTATTTCAAATGTCTAATCTAAATCTCTTTGGCTGAAACTCAAGTCTGTTGTCTTTATCACAATCCTAAATGGAAACATAGATTAGAGCTATCTTTGCTAAGGATGTGGTGTCATGTTTTCTATCCGTTCTCAGTTTTAAAGTAAAAGGTCATCTGCAGTACTGATTATAATTAGGCAAGCTCTATAACTCTGCAAACATTCAGAAACTCTGTCACATTTGCTTTAAATATTTGATTTTAAAAACTAAGATATTAAACATATAGTTGATGCCTCCTTTGTACAATTGCCTATTTTTTCCCTAACGGGTTATGACTATCTTAAGCTAAGTGTATATTCTTCCTGTCCAGTTTTTAAATTGTATACACACATCATATATGCCAGGGCTGACCAGCAATCCCTGAATGACAGATGAACAGATTACTCAGACGCTGTTTCACTGTGATAGAGAAGGCTAAGGAATGACCTGGCTGATAGCAGCCAGGCATCCTTGATTGCCTGTCTCATTAGGCTTTTATTGGAATACTTATCTTTAGATACAATCAGTAGGTGAGTAACCTTGGGAAGACACATGTGTTTACATTGTCCTCTAGGCAAGGGCATCCAGGGACTAAGCATAAGGATTCCAGTAAACATCTGGGGGGCTGCACATACATAGATTTGTTTGGAAAGGTCAGGGAATAATTAGGGGCGCCTCCTTCCACACTCCCCTAAGTCTCCCCTAAGTCAGAATTCCGATAATCAGGGCACGTGGCTTTCCACACACTTCCCTTTTCTCAGAATGTCCTCCTTACAACTTTCCAGCCAAGTCTCTTGTGCTCCACAGCAATATAGATATAGATATAGATATAGATATAGATATAGATATAGATATAGATATAGATATAGATATAATCTAATAAAAGCGTAATATTAAAATTAACCATTTCTTTGGGACACCTAAGCCACGCCACCCAGCCAATCAGAACGAAGGTATGTAAATTAGCCCAGCCAAGATGGCGGAGGCCTCGCACCAAGGTCCAGTAGGGCAGACAGAAGACCACTGCCCTGGGATCCAGGCGGCAGCCACAGGGTGGGAGGAGCCAGCCAGCTGGCGGCTGGAAAGCACGGATCTCAGGTCAGGCACTCGGAGGAACAAGCACAGGGACAGAAAGCAACACCGATTGGTTTGAGTAGGAACTGAAATCGGGTTTAAGCAGGAATGAGCACAGGGACAGGAAGCAGCGAAGATCGGTTTGAGCAGGAATGGTGATCAGGTTTGAGCAGGAACGAGCACAGGGACAGGAAGCAGTGGCGATTGGGTTTGAGCAGGAACAAGCACAGGGACAGGAAGCAGCAGTGATGGGGTTTGAGCAGGAATGAGCACAGGACAGGCAGCATCAGCAATGGAGTTTGAGCAGGCTCCCTCACAGGGACAGGAAGCAGTGGTGATGGGGCTTGAGCAGGCTCCAAACGCCAGGGACAGGCAGCAGGGCCTTGCTCCTGGCTGCCACCCCGATCTGTGTTCCCAGCAGGCACGTAGGGGCAGGGCCAGGAGTAGGGCTAAGTAGCAAGGCCTTGCTCCAGCAACCATGATTATATTGCCAGCAGGCATGTACAACCGCCAGGCAGCAAGCATCAGGGCCTGCTCCTTGGTCGCCACCATGATCTGCTGATCCAGGAGGAGGCAAGCGTGGGGGGCAGGCAGCACCCAGCCCCAGCCACAGCTCAGGGGAGAGAACAACACACAGGTGAGGCCAGGAGCCTGAGAAATCAATACAGAGGGGTTCCTTCTCCATGTCTCCACAGTGTGGCTGGCACTATGCCCCCAGGAGACAGACACAGAGACAAACATACATGGGGCACCTGCTCCGAGCCTCCTATGCAGCTAGGGGCAGGTCCCAGGCAGGGGCACACACACGCATACATACACACACACACACATGGAGTGCCTGCTCTGAGGACAGTGCAGCTGGGGACAGGCCCCCAGTGGACACACACAAATACACGCACATGTGTGGGCACACACACACATACACGGCACCTGCTCTGAGTCTCCGCTGCCAGACTGTGGCCATCAGTAGGACATCCACTGAGGGGTCCCGGACTGTGAGAGGGGGCAGGCTGGGCTGAGGGACCCCCCCAAGTGCACAAATTTTTGTGCACCAGGCCCCCAGTGTGTGTGTGTATGTGTGTGTGTGTGTATGTATATATATATATCAGATGTACAATATGCATTTTTGAGTGTTCATAGTATTTATATCACAATATATGTATCACTCTGGAATTTACTTGCATGTCAGAGCATGTTTTTAAGATTTTTCCAGGTTGATAGTATGGATCTATATCATTCACTGGTTTTCTATTTATTTACTCATTTTTTAATTAATGGACACTTAAATAGTGTCTAATTTTCATCTACCACAAACTATGTGTTGAACATACACGATACAGTGTGCGTGTATTATGTGCGTGTATTTGAATGTTTCTTTAAATATCTCTAAGTCACTTAGAAGTGTAATTGCTGTATTATAGGATATGTAGATGTTAAATTTTATCAGGTAACAAAAATTGCTGTCCAAATAGTATATAGTATATGGAGAGTTACACTTCCACAAGATGTTTCTGAGAGTTGTTTTTTGATTTATTTTTTTAACAACTTAATATTGTGGACTTTGAAAGTTTTGCCAATCAGATAGGTATCTATTTAGTCATTTCCCTGATTGTTTATGGATTAAGCATAGTTTTTATATATTAATTATTCAGGTTTCCTCATCTTAACTTTTTATTGTGACATTTATCCATTTGTGTGTTTTATCATTCATTTTGGTTTGTACGCTTTAAAAATATGTACATTCTAGTTTTCTAATCCTTTGTAAATTGTAGGTATTATAAATCTCTTTTCCCAGTCTGGATTTTAGCTCTAGGTGTCATATTTTGTAGGTTTTAATATAGTCAAATTAATCAATCTTTTTCAAAAGTTTTTGCTTTTTAAGTCTCATCTTATGTTCATAAAAGTTTTTTCCTGGCAATAAGGAACAAAGTACTCACCCCACCTCAAAGCCTGGTGCTATGAGAGAGAAAACTGCAGAGGCCTCTAGGAAAGCACTGTCCTCAGGGTGATCCAGGTTTGCTTTAGGGCAAGAAAGAGAATGTTCAGAAAAGAGTCTGAGATATAAAGGATTCAGGGTGCGATGGGTTGTGAGTTTTGGTGGCACACTGGAAACTCCGCGGCTGGAGAGAGGCAGAAGATTGAGAGACACTCTGTATTTCTTTTCTTTTTTTAAATTATTCTCACCCAAGGATACGCTTTTTGGTTTGAGAGAGGGAAGGAATAGAGAGAAAGAAAAACATTCAAGTGAGAAAGAAACACCAGTTGATTGCTCCTGGTGCCCACCCCAGCCAGGGATTGAACCCACAACCTGCATATGTGTCCTGACCAGGAACCAACCTGCGACCCCTCGGTGCACTGGAAGATGCTCCAACTAACCGGGCCACTGGGAGGGAGGGCTGTGTGTGCTTTTCGACCAGGACTCATGTCCATCAGTGATTTTTGAAAATGCTCAGCCATTATTTCTCCAAGTCTTAACTTCTCTATCATTCCCTCCATTCTTTTCCAGAGCCTTTGCTGATGCTTCTCAATCTAGTCACCACTTTTACTAACTGCTCTTTCAAGTTTCTACCTCCTTGTGTATGCTTCTTTATCCGCCAATTCCTCATTACCATCTCCTAACTGACCATTTCTCTATGTCTAGTCTAGAATTTATTCTACTTAATGCATTTATTTCAATGGCTGTGTTTTTCATTTTGAAGAATCCAACTGGACTTGTTTTTTGTTTGTTTGTTTTTATTTGTTCTTTTTTCTTTTCTTTTGGACTTGTTTTTTAATATAAGCTTGTTCTCACTTTATTTCCATTTGTTTTTGTTTTATAATCCCTTGTCTTCTTTATGAGGCTATTTCTTTATCTCTTTGGGGGCTTTGAAACAAATATTTTAGCATCACTCTCAGGTTGCTCTGTTAAGAAGGAGCAAATAATCCATATAACTCTTGCAGGGTCTGTGGGCCATGTTTTAAGCAGTCCTTTCTTCCTCATGTGTTTTTAGAAATTGAGGTTGCAGGTTGATTTTGGAATATAGTTTTTGTTTGTCCCCCTCACCTCTACCTCCTTCTCCACTCATGTCCCTTATCTAAAAATTTTGACCACATCCACCAAGCTCCCAACTCAAAGCCAAGTCTTATATCTGGAGCTCCTGGATCCTAACCTTGGTCATATTGGAAATACCTAAGATCCAGACATGAGTCACACATGGCCTTGCACAGGCCTTTGCCTGAGAGGTAGTCTATACCTTCCCTCTCATAAATATTCTCCTTGAAATCTCTACCTCACTTCCTAGAGTGAAATAATGAGCCTGCCCTGACCCCTGTCTCACATAGAATACCCTTAATTCTGGGAACCACCACAGTGGAACTGTCAGCTGCCTCTATCTACCTGCGAGAGCCAGCCACAACTTACTGTTCCAAGTTTTCTCTCTCCTTAGAGTTCATAGAGATGCTTGTCTTGCTTTACAACATGGTTTTGCTTTTTCAGTTTTTGTACCATACCTATATATGTTATTTGTTTGTACTGGTGTAGGTGGGGACTTGAAGTATGAACTCACTGTGCAATCTTGAGCCAAAATGCTCCTTATCTTGAGCAGCCAAGTCGGAAAGAATCCTGAGCACAAAGGAAGGCATGCCTCACTTAAGCTTACTTTGTGATCAGTATAGTAACTAGTAGGAACTAAGGTATTACAGATGAGAAACAAGAAACAGTTGCATCAATAAGGTACTCTGAGATTTTGTGGAATATCAACAAATTCTTGAATCTTGATTATTATTATTTGTACTTTACAGGCTATACATTAAAGGTTCAAAACCTTTGGATAAAATTATCTTTATAAACCAAAGGAAGTCATAATTAATAATCACTAATGAGCAATTGTTCTAGTTTTTAGAATTCAAAGTATTTACTTATTTATTTATTAACAAGAATATCCTGAGCATTGACTACATGCCAGGCTCTGTGCTGTGAGGATTTAGGTAAGACAGGCAGCATACAGACATTAAACAAATAATGACAGGAGCAAGCTCTAACTACCGCTGCAATAGCTTCTCCTCGGTGCCCTTCCTCCTGTTCACACACGTGGCTCCTTCTTTCCCTTTAGGGTCTCATTTAAAATGTAATATCCTCTGTCCAGCCAGTATTACTCAGTGGTTGAGTGTCAACCTATGAACCAGGAGGTCCAATTAGATTATTGGTCAGGGCACATGCACAGGTTGCAGGCTCAATCCCCAGTGGGGGGCACACAGGAGGTAGCCAATCAATGGCTCTCTCATCATTGATGTTTCTATCTCTCTCTCTTCCTTCTGCTCTGAAATCAATAAAAATATATTTTAAAATAAGATAAAATGTAACCCACTGATAACTCACTCCCCACCCATGTGCCATTATTCTCTGGTCCAATTCGGAGCCCTGACTTGATATGCTTATCTCAATTTACCACTATTTTGCTCATTTAATTTTTAAAGTCTTTCATTCTAACTAGACTGTGAGCTGCACAATGACTGAGAGCTTTTCTGTCTTGTTGTCTTTGCTATCACTCATCAGATATGAGAGGCGTGTTGGGTGGGAGTGGAAGGAGCTTTCCTGGCAGAAGGAACATCTCTGCCAGGTCCTTGGGAGCAGAAGGAGTGTGGCATACTGTAGGAGCAGAAAGAAGACCCAAGAGGCTGAAGTTGCAGGGACTAAGGGGTCGGCAGGGGTCAGTTTGTCTTGGCTTTGAGTGCCAAGATTTTAACTTTATTTGAAGGGCCATTTGAAGCCATTGCAGGGATTTAAGCAGAAAAGTGACTTGCTAAATTTTCTTTCTGAAACTGCTCTGTCCAATATGGCAGCCATTAGCCCCACACGACTATTTAAATTTAAATTAATTAAGACTGAACAAAATTTTAAATTCAGTTTCTCAGTCACAATCCACATCTCAAGTGTTAAAACGCCCGATGTGGCTAGTGGCTTCGTCAATAGGAAGTATAGATATAGAGCATTTCCACCATTGCAGAAAGATCCATTGAATAACACTGTTAAAAATATTGGACACTCAACTGTATGGTAAGCGTGTCAGTGGGAACAATTCCAATGTCTATATAATTTGAATGTATCTAATAGTACATCTAAGAACTTTTTGAAATGAAAAAAAATGTTTAATTATAATCTAGTTGAAAGTGAATTTTGAGTTTTGAAAGGGAGATTTAACCATTCAGAAAAGTATCTGTGTTTACATATTTATAAAATCAATTTATCCCCAAACCTTTTGAGAAGCTTGCAAATATGTTGAGATACAGTTCTAAAATCTGCACTGTTCTCTAAAAACAAATATACCTAATGATTGGTTTGGAGATAATGAGCAAAAATCTATTAGCAAATTTACTAGTTAGGGTCAGGTCTATGCCTTAATGAAAACATAAAACAATTGCTTATTTGACATAAAATTTATTTAACTACAATAAATATTGGCTGCTTGTCAAAAATGATATACACAGAATCCATATTTTAAATTTCCTAATAGTGACCCAACCCACACAATATTTTTATATCATGACAGCTGTCATAAAAGCAGAATATCTTACATGTACATTGGATTTTGATTAATGGGCTAATGGTGGGTCCCTGTTTAACATCATTAGGCCCTATGTGGTATTTAACCAAAGCATTCTCAGAGTTGACAATGCTCTTGATTATGTTTTCAAAGTGTTAGTATATAACCAGAATGATCACATTACTGATAGCAATGTTTTTTCAACTGCAGATCACAACCTACTATTAGGCTGTGAAACAAATTTAGTCAATGCTATTAGCATGTCTTTTGTGTGAGTGCTGGGTCATGCTATAAAATGTATTTCTTACTGTGGATTACAGTGAAAATATTTTATGCAATACTGGGCTTCTTTCAAGTTTTTAGTTGCAACTACTCTTGGTTGGTCTACTTTTTTCTTTTGGCTACATATTGGTCAAAGTCCTTTTACTACACATTATTACACTCGCTTAGCACTCCTTAGTCCTCTGGGGAATCCCATTTTACTCCCATCAGTGTCATGCAAGGTTCTCACTGCTGCAACCTCATCTCCTACATTCAAACCACACAGCCTCCTTTGCTGTCCTTGAATGCACCATGCTGCAAAGCCTTTGCACAGTCTGTTCCCTGTGTCTGGAACCCTTCCCACGAGGATAGTGCCCACCTAACTCATCTTCCTTTAAGTCTATGCTCAGATGTTAACTTACTAATTGAGCCCACCCTGACTGCTTTATTTAAATTGCAACTGTTCTCATATTCACAAACCCTATTTCCCTGTTGTATTTCTTTCCTCCATAGTACTAGCCATCTTCTACTGTATTCTAGAATTTATTTATTGTGTATATTATTTGTCTGTCTCTCTCTCTACTAGATGTAAACTCTAGGAGGGCAGATATTTTTCTCTTTTATTTACTGATATAGCCCAATCAACCAGACAATGTTTGGCACAGAGTCAGTGTCTATAAACATTAGATTGGTCCACATTGCATATGCATGAGGGAGAGGGAGGGAGGGAAGGAAGTAGGGAGGGGGAGAGAGAGAAAGACCAAGAATTAAATACAAAGTTATCAGGAGGTTATTATTGCATTTTTTGTTGTTATTTCCTGCCTTTTGTCAAAAACTTCTAACTTCTTAGAAGCAGCCAGTCTATTTCACATTTTCTCCTTATAGAGACTGTTCCTCCTATGGTTATATAAGATGTTGGAGGAAGAGCTTCCACTGACTTCTAGGAATCCATCCCAGAGGAGTGTAGCACAAGTTAACAAATAAGCCTCTAGTTACAATTTATAGATTCAAGACAGCTAATGGAGGCAAGATCATCACTGCTGCAACCTCTACTGAAGTTACTTATCCAATATTGAAAATGAAATAACATATTTTCAGGTGTATAAGACGACTTTTTAACCCAGGAAAATCTCAAAAGTTGGTGGTTGTCTTATACACTCAGTCGTCTTATACGTCGGAAAATATGGTAGTAAGGGAGGTCAGAAAACAAATAACAGGGTCAGTTGATTTATAACATAAAACTTAGGTAGGAAAGTAAAAGGATCAATGTGATGGATCCTGAAATTTTGTTTCTGGAGTGGCTCAGTTTAGGGAATAAATGTCCCCAGTGGAGCTGATCTGCCACTCTAGCAGGGTTACATACTTGGCACATTTCATCTATTTCTCATCTCAAATTTTCCAACATAGAAGGAAGGTCTACTATTTGCAGCTAATGAAGTCAACAATGCCTTTCTGTGCCACTGGATCCTATAGGACTCCTACTATATTAGGTAGTACTACCAAGCCTGGGAGACATAGGAGTTCTACCTAACACAAAACAAACAAACAAACAAACACAGGAAGGCTGCCCAAATGAGGAGACAAAGAAACATGTCCCAAATAAAAGAGCTGAACTCCAGGAAAAGAACTAAACAAAATACAGACAAGCAATCTACTAGATGTAGAGTTCAAAATACTGGTTATAAAGATGTTCAATTAACTTAGAACTCCAACAGCATAAAAAATGACATGAAAGCTGTGAAAAAGAACCAGTCAGAAATGAAAGATACACTAACTGAAATGAAGAATAATTTACAAAAAATCAACAGTAGAGTAGATGAAGCTGAGAATCAAAATAGTGATTTGGAATATAAAGAAGAAAAAAACATCTAATCACAACAGCGAAAGGTAAAAATGAAGGCAGTGAAAGGAGCCTCTGGAAAACTTCAAGTGGACCAACATTTATATCCTAGGGGTGCCAGAAGGAGAAGAGAGAGAGCAAGAAATTGAAAACCTATTTGAAAAATTAATGACTAAAAACTTCTCTAACCTGAAGAAGCTAGATATACAAGTCCAGGAAGTAAAGAGAGTACCAAACAAGATGAACTCAAAGAGGCCTTCACCAAGATACAACTTAATTAACATGTAGAATGTTGAAGACAAAGAGAGATTCTTAAAATCATTAAGAGGAAAGCAGTTAGTTACCTACAAGGGAGCTCCCATATGACTATCAACAAATTTCTCAACAGAAACTTTGCAGGTTAGAAGGGATTAGCAAGAAATATTCAAAGTGATAGGACTACAACCAAGATTACTCCACCCAGCGAAACTGTCATTTAGAATGGAAAGACATATAAAGAACTTCCCAGACAAGAAAAATCTAAAGGAGTTCATCATCACTAATCCAGTATGACATGAAGTGTTTAAAAGTCTTCTTTAAGAAGAAGAATAAGAAAGGATTAAAAATATGGACAGCAAAATGGCAATAAATACGTATCTATCAACAATTGAATCTAAAAAACAAAATAAATAGCAGGACAAAACAGATTCAAACACACAGAGAACTTTTTGATGGTTGCCAGATGGAAGGGGGGTTAGGGGTATGGGTGAAACAGGTGAAGGCATTAAGAAGTACAGATTGGTAGTAATCAAGGGATGCAAAGTAGAGCACAGGGAATATGGTCAATAATCCTACATAATAAAACCCTAATATGCAAATCGACCAAATAGTAGGACGACCTGCAGAATGACCAATGCTGAGCATCTGCCCCCTAAGAGGGAGATGACCAGTGGCTTCGATCAAATGGTGAGGTCAGCCAGCAGGCAGCGCCAGGCCACCAGCCAAGGCTGGTGCCAGTGGGAGCCCCCCAATTGCCCTGCCCGCTGGTCACCCCACAGATGGCCCTGATCACCGACCAGGCCTAGGGATCATACCCTATATATTGGGAATAAAATCTCTTAGATTTAAAAATTAAAACCTCGCAAGGCTACTCTAACATTGAAAAAACAGGATGATGCAGTGATGACATGCATGGACTCTGGCTTGCACATTTTGTGGTTAGCCTTGATTCTGACACTTGTAACTGTGTGACAAAGCCAATTACTAAACTTTTCTCTGCTTCAGTTTTTCCACCCATGAGATGGGGAAAATGGTATTACTGCCTCAGAAGGATCACGTTATGTACTACTTTTTATAATCAAGGCAAAAAAATGTAACTGCCCATACAACCGCAAGATGCCTTCCACCTGTATGAAAAGTATGGTCACTGGTGCACGCAGTATCCTGGATTGCGAGAGGGATGTCTGACTGCTGGTTTAGGCCCGACATCACCCAAAGGGTCCCAGATTGTGAGAGGACACAAGCCAGACTGAAGGAACATTCCAACCCCTCCCACCACCCCGTCCCCTCCCTGCAGCATGACCTTCATGCACTGGGCCTCTATTAGTCTAATAAATATGTATGATGTCAGATGGGTATGAGGTTTATCAATATGACCATTTAGTAAGTTATGTAATGTCTAATCACTGAAACTAATAAAATATTGTATAACAACTGTAATTGAAAATTAAAAAATGATTTTTAAAAAAGAAATGTACTACTAGGATATTATAAATGAATGTGTATCCTTAAGCCTCTTAATTGTGATGCTATTGGTAAAAGTAAACAGGATTTACCAAAGAAAACCGAAATATTATTGTTTAAGCATCTATGAGGAAACACAGAGTAAAATAAAACTAGAAATTAATAATATTCCTATCATCAAATTAAAAATATTAACTGAGCAATTTTGGAAAATATAAGTAGAACTGCTGGGGGTCTTGTCCAGCATCTAGAAGGATTCAGGAATCTGGAGGAGGGCTGCGGTGAATTATTAAAGAGTCCAGAGACGAAACAAAAATTTGGAAGGCATTTTGGAGAGTCAGTGGAGATTTAGCTAAAGAAATAAAGTCCTCCTGTTTCTATGGATCCCTTGCTTTTTATTAACACAAATTGTCCTAAAGCAAGATAGATACAGGTATCAAAGGTAAGGTTTAGTATACAGAATCCATTGTCAGATTGGGGGAACTGCCTATGGCTGTTCAGGTGTTTGGCCAGCAGGAGGCAATAACATGTAGATTAAAATGCCCTCAGCTGTCTGGCATCAAGCAATCATTTCTGCATCCTTTTCAGGTTTGGGTAAATGCCCTCAGCATTCCAGATGATTCAGCCCTGATGAATATGACATGCTGGAATTAGCTTTTTGAATAGAATTACTAAGGTTAGACTTTAATCACCAATCTTTTCTTTTTCTTCATAGTTGGGTTCATACTATCTATATAAGTTTGTATCCTGATTTTGAAAATAAATATTTAAAAAGCCAACATTTTGGCATTTCTCAATTTATTAACTTGTTAGGTAATGCATTGCTTTAAAAACACATCTCAAAAGTATTGCAATGTAGGAAATATTAAAAATATATATAAAGCAAATTAAGTCAGAATAACTAAAAGCTATAACAATTTCTGAAGTGTATGGAGATTGCTTAGGCTGACATGCAGAAAAGTATGCAATTATATGATTATCTGATTCATTTGATCATGGTATCTCTACAGAGAGTGCAGGCACAAAAGTATATATTGTGGAGCCTATGTTATTTGAATTAAATAAGTAATGTTATGTTGAGAGAGAGAGAGAGAGAGAGAGAGAGAGAGAGAGAGAGAGAGGGAGAGAGAGAGGTGTAATGCTTCATCCAAACACCACCTGGAACACGCCTGCAGTTGAACAAGTTGGGTTTGTTCCTCCTTGCAGGGAAGGAGTACATAGGTCATGGGAAATCATGAATTTCTAAGTAAGAAGGTGCTAGAAGGAAATGTTAGGGGGTTTGGGCTTTGGTTGGGGGACTGGAGGAGGATCTAAGGAAGCAGGGACTCACTCTAGATTGGGTGCTGTTAGAAATTGAGGCAATTCGGAGAGAAACAAGATGGCGACATAGGGTAGACACCGTATATGCAGCTGTGAACAACTATTTCAGAAAAACCACGAAAAGAACACACAGACACCACTCGCACCCATAGGACGGCTGGCTGAGTGAAAATCCTACAACTAGAGAAGAGTCTGAGACTCAGAGGAGTGGCGGAAGCAAAGTACAGAGGTACGAAGGCGCACGCACGGGCTCGGGGAAAGGGCTGGTACCGAAGGTCGCGGTTCTTTTCCAAAACGGAGAGAGCCACAAGCTCCCAGCGGCTCTGAACTCCAGTTCCAGGCGAGTTTCTGAGGTCCCACAGACACCCAGAGAAGGGGAACTGACTGGCACCAGGAGGAAATTCAAAGCGGGTTTCTCTCAGCGTTGCTTACAGCAATTACGCGGGACAGAGACCTGGTGTCTCTCAGCGCAGGGCTGAGAAGCGCCATAGCTATTTGCTCCACCCCGCCCGGCGAACTCCCCGAGGCCCCGCCCCTCCCAAGTGCGTCAGAGGCTTCTGCAGCAACACCTCCTTAAAGATACAGGAGCCAGCCTCACCCAGTGGCCAGAGAGGGACTAACCTAAACAAAACAGATCCACAAGGA